>JAJJMA010197348.1:0-10557 GCA_023529015.1 Papaver nudicaule | reverse complement strand
GTTTAACTGCAGTAAATAATGCTAATTTCTATTGCACCCTGAACTACATTTCTATCATAATGTCTGCCTTGAACTGCAGTAAATAATGCTAATTTCTATTGCACCTTGAACTGCAGTCAACAGATTAGTTTCTTGCTGATTGATTAAGAATATGTAATTGCTAAAGACATGTTAATTGTGATATTTTGATTATCTGCATGTAATAATGTTGTTTAATTAAAGTTGTAATTGCAGGCTTTCCTGATTCTCTGATGATTAACTGTACTCTTGCCGTCATTCCATCTGCACTAATTTGGGCCACGACATTGGCACTAGAGGTAAGTTCTGCCCCTTACCGTCTGCAGTAGAATGTATTACTCATTCACTAGCTAACTTTGGAAGTATTACCCAATGGCGTGCTTGGTGGGAAGGGAATAATTAAATCGCAGTTGGTAGTTGTGTGTCTAATCTTTGTAGTTGTGCATCTAACATCTGTACCTTTATCAGCATTTTTGTAGTTGTGATTTGTCTTCTCTCCCTTGGTATTATATGGTTCTTACTTCTGAAAGCTCATTATTATCCTTTTCAAAATACTAAGCCTCATTTTCAAAATGTTATGTGCCGCTCTCTTTTTTCCTGTTCTTATTCGAGTACAGAGGTATAGGGTTCTATTCGTCGTGTTCTCTTTTGCCCAGGATGGAATTGAACAAGCTAAAGGTATATTAGTTCTTTGGAGTATTAACTGTCGTTTGTGACATTCCTTCGCCTTTCCTACGATACAGTTAAATTTGAGACAAGCATATTGCACTTTATGCAGACCTGTGATTTCATTCCTTTGAAGTCATTCCAAGTTTGCAAAGCTTATTTCACCAACTAGGATTGGATTCTATTATAGGTTTTGGTTGATTAACGCATGGTTCTTGCTGAAATTACACTGTAGAGTTTGTTTGGATAGTTTAATAATATAGGTAAGTTCGAGGTATGTTACGCAGTTAAACCATGAGTTGGTTGCACAGATTGTGTTTCAGACATCTCAAAGCACCAAAATTGGCGAATAATTGATGCGCTTGAGTTTAGACTTTAGTGTCCTAGGAATTTTCTATCAAGAACCAAGCAGCAAGACATAGTCTCTCTGTATAAATTTTGTTTAGCATGGACACTTGATAATCTTTATAAGAAAATAAAAATGGAAAGATTAGAAGTCTCAATGTGTTCTGCAGACCAAGGCAGAGAAATCAGTACTAAAGTTTGATTATTAGGCATGAGCATTGATTTTCTTCTTTGAGAAATAGCTACGATTTTGGTAAATTTACAAAGACATTAAGTTTTCAGCCAAACAATTGGCAAAGGTTATATACTGAAAACCCAAAAAGTAGTAAAAATTTAGCTATTTAATATCTTTATTTGACGTGTCCTAACACAATTTTGTGCTCAAATGTATATTTAATATCTTTGTATTGGAAATAGTGGTGATCCTTTCTTTTAACTCTTTGTACCTGATCAAATAAATTAGGATGATGAAGTATTTATATGCAAGATTGTCAGTTATGTTAGCCATGGCGAGATGCTGAGCAGGAAACAATGAAGAACAAAAGAAGTGAAAAACTGCAGCAACCAAGACAAGGGGAACGCAAATAAGTAAGTGACACTCAACGAATGGTTTATGATGGTAGCAAATTATTTTGTTACTGCTTCATTTATGAATATGCAATGTTGCAGAAATGTCCTACAATATTTTTTGTATACGCCAATCGTACCTTTATTTCTTCTTCCTCTTATTGTGTCCCAGACTATAAAATTGATCTAATTCAACTGCTCTCTTGATTTCTTATATTGATAAGGTAATATGAGAGAATGATGTTGCTGTTCTTGGTTATGCCTTGATAGTATGTTTGGTTTATTAAGAACTTGAGGGATTGACCCTAACTTCAACAGGGGGAGCTGACTCATGCAGTAGTAAAGAGATTAATCGTGCACATGTGAAAAAGATGCGGGAACAGAAACTTATTGTTATTAAGAATTATTTCTTCACTGATTTTGATGAAAAGTGGAAGCATATTCCACATAATAGGAGGTTGGAGTTTAAGCATGACACTGAGGTGTATAGTCACAATGGCCAGGGAATTGAGATTCCTCTACACAAGTTCAGCTTGGTTGATTTGAACCATATTTGGCAGAGTCATAAGAAGTATGAGCATTATATAAGTAAGATCATAGGTAAGATACTACTTGGTATTTTGATTTGCATGGTTGTTAAAGCTTTATAGCCACTTCCCGTTTTTGGTTTTTGATGGATTGCTTTCTCTGTCAGATGATTGGAACGGAGGTCGATCAGGCGGACAAGACTGTTAGACGAGCCAATTTAATTGGGTTATGTTGGTGTTACAATGAGAATCAAGTGTTTGATATATCCGAAGATGTTTTGTTGTTCTCGAAGTTTTATGGTGCTTTGTGTTTGAGTTTGGGAATCACTACAAGATCCGATAGCATGGTGTGTCTCATCCTGGATTGGAATCCGATAGCATGGTGTGTCTCATCCTGGGTTGCACTGACGCAAATACGGAGAAGCTGACACGACACGGACATGGTAAGTTTACAACATAACAGGTTCTCTATGCCATACGTCATACTGTAACAAGAGCAGCAAAAAGGTAGTGAATTCACATGATTTTTTTTACAACATAACAGGTTCTCTATGCCATACGTCATACCTAGATTTGTGTATCAGGTTATAGTGTAATTTTTTGAATCCCTAGATTTAGTCAAATTAAGAATGCTTAGAAATATGATTCAGTAAGGTTGATTAGTATAGTTTTTTTTTCCTGCTCATTTGTTGTTTGGGTTGGTTTTGAAGGAGATATATATAGGGAATGTTTGAGATATTTCGTCACAGAGCCAAGGAACATGCACCTATACAACAACAGGAATACCTAGTAGACAACTTCGATCTTAACAAGAGTAAGAAGCAATTGACAAGCTTATGTATGGGATACACAACAGAGCCAAGGAGAGAACCTCGCTATTGCCAATGGCAGGACCCTCGCCAAAAGAACTAAATTTGTGGTACCAAGACGCCCTACCTTATCTCAGGCGACTAGACCAATTTATACTTATGCATTCGTTCTTTAAAAAATCTGTTCAAGCTTAGTTGAACAGAACATATTCAATTATATGTAATTCATAATTATGCATTAGTTCTTTACATACTTATACATTATTTAGACTATTTTTTGAAATTCAAGCTTAATTGAGCATAATCTGTTCTTTACTTCATTGTAATCTTGACTCAATTTGTAATTTAATCTTATCACAATTTAATCACATTGCATGAATTTTTGATCGAATTTCATCAGGATTTTTCCAATTTCTTCTTCAATACAGAGATTAACAAAAACCCAGTCTTTTAGATAGCAATTTTAGGGTCGAGAACCCAATAAAAGAAAAAGTTAGGTTAACAACAAAATTAGAGTTAGAACCCTAAGATTCAATTGATGAAACAAAACAAATCAAACACGAACAAATCATTAACTTTAGAATATATCATGAATAGACATCAAATTAGAAGGAAACTCTACCTTTAATCAGAATCCCTGCCAAAAATTCTTCTGCAATCAATTCGTATTTGGAGATACCATTTTTTACGAAATCAATATCGATCAAATCAAACTATTTCATCACAAAATTGAAGAAATTCCTCTCTATTTATTGATTCTCTCCAATTCAAATTTTTTTGAAATGGAAAAAGTTGTAATTAACGAAACCCAGGAATGGACTCGGACAATCCACTTTAGTATGAAACGCGGTGGGCTAGAAGGCTTAGGGACTTAGGCCCGTGCAAACGCACGGGCTGGACAACTAGTATTAGATAAAATTCCGAATTTTTAGTATGTTTTAGAGGACTCACAGAGGAAAATATCTCGTGAAGGAAGCACCCCCTAATTGTTCACGGATTGGGCTGTAAAAATCACGCATCAAAGAAATACGTGAGCTGCCAGATTTCCGAGTTCGATTAGGA
Source organism: Papaver nudicaule (assembly GCA_023529015.1). Lineage (NCBI taxonomy): Eukaryota > Viridiplantae > Streptophyta > Magnoliopsida > Ranunculales > Papaveraceae > Papaver > Papaver nudicaule. The sequence goes on along the minus strand of JAJJMA010197348.1, from coordinate 6,563 downwards.
AACTAGAGTATTATGGACTAAATAAAATCCATAATCCTCTAGGATTTGGATCAGTGGGACCCATAAATAGAGGGGAGGCTAGGAAAAGATAAACTCTAGCCCCAAGGGAGTAAAGATAGACGTGAGGGGGAAGAAGGCCATGAACCCCACGAGTACAAGCAAGGGAAAACCGTAAGGCCTCCAATGTTTGGCCAAGGCACGACTTTGGGCCTCCAATATTTGGCCAAGGCATAGCCGTGGAGCTCCAAAATTAGGCGAGCTAATGGCATGGATATCCAAAGCCAAGGCAGGGATTGGCCGTGGGCCTCCAAGCATGGAGGGGCGCAAGCATTAGGATAAGGAAATAGTGGATAAAGATTAGGCTTAGGCCAAGGAGTGGCCGTGAGGATTAGGATTAGGCCAAGGTGGCCATGAGGATAAGGATTAGGCCAAGGGCGCCGTGAGCATGGGATAAGGGATTAGGCATGGCGTGAGGAGCCAAGGATAAGGCAAAGGGAAAGCCACGAGTATCCAAGGATAAGGATTAGGCAAGCTAGTGCCGTGGACATCCAACAACTAGGGCAAGGAGTGACCATGGGCCTCCAAGGGTTAGGCGAGGCAAAAGATGTGGATACCCAAGTTTAGGCCAAGCAAGTAGCATGGGCATCCAAAGCTAAGCCAAGCCAATGGCGTGGGCATCCAAAACTAGGCCAAGGCATGGCCGTGGATGCCCAAAGTTTGGCCAAAGAAATGGCGTGGGCATCTTGGCCAAGGAGATGGCCGTGTATACCCTAATCAGGCCAAGGATTGGCCGTGTACATCCCATTGCTAGTGGCGTGAATGGCCTAGGGTTTGGCTCGAGCACGAGCTAGGCTAATGCGCATGCGTAGGTATTTTATCGTATAGGCTAGGGATATGGACCATGCTACTAGGCTGGGGTCGTGAGATATCAAAATACAGCTAATGGTAATTAAATATCTTATCCCTACTATAAAATAAATTCATACCTTATCTCGAGCTATTCCAGGATGCCAGAAATTGATGCAAAATTACTCCTGTGACCTCCTCGCCAAAAACCACCATCAACATTAAGTCCCATGCGCAGCATGGAACCGTGAGTGTTCCGGGGTGAGCACAAAGTTGATGGATCAGCCGCATCCGCATAGAAGCCTTATCCACGAACATGAAGCCCGATCTGGACCTTGTACTTTGGAGTACTCGCATAAGCTTGACTTGTGATAATCTTGTCATCTTATTCATGACTCTTTTGTGCGGCCAGCCCCGCCTAATCAGAAGTTCGTTAGCGTCGCAACACAAGAGACCAATACTAAAACTGTATCTTTCGGTGTCAACCGTCTTCCGGGTGGAGTATCATTTTCCCCAGCTAGAAAAAACTCCATGGCGACTCCTTTAAGTGATAATCAAGTCCTCAATCCGTTGGCAAAGGATTGGGTAACGGTAAGACTTTATTCTCTTTGCTACATTTTCACTTTTAGTAGAAAAGTAAAAATCCCGTCAGATTTTCCTGTTTCGAGTCGCGTCACGAGAATGGCCATAAAATCTTCATCCGATGGCGGATTTCGATGGTTGACCCCAATTTAGAAAAAGGACTTCAGTAGCTTTCACCTCAAAGAAGAAAATATGAATTCCATGCTGTTTTGCTCGTTATTTCATGTGTCACAAAGTGACGCCACGTCCAGGAATGTTGCAGTCTGTACGCTGTTCAGTAGAAAAATCATTCCGGCCAGTAGATTGCTCCAAAAATTAAGCCCTTTTAGCACGTGATAGGAAACATCCATACGAACAACTCTCGTGAAGGAAGTTTCTTCATATCTCTTACTGATTTGTACAGATTTTGAGTCTTTTGCTGTACTTTGTAAGAATTCAGACGTCAGAAAATTACTTCTTCAAGATAACGTCGTGAATCCTTTGATATATCTTATTTCAATGCCTTTTCTTCTTTATTTGATGTAGGATGGATCTGCTCCAGACTTTGAGAATGCTTCGTTCACTCCCTTTGGCCAAAGCTCACTCTTTAGTGGAGAAACTCCGAATGGTACGACTATGGAGCGAAATAAAAGTGAAGAACAACATGACCCAAATCCTCCGTAACACTTGATGCTACACAGGTTACTTTTGACAACTCCTTCAATCCGAAAATAAAATATTTAGTATTTTATTCTCACCTTGTTTGCTCTTGCAGCCTTCTGAGGATAATGAAGAAACGAATAACAACTACTTCGTTGGTAAAAAGATCAGTGATGGCCAAAACCTCAGTAAGGATTTTGACAATGTCGCTGACGAAAATCCTCCCATTGCCGAGGTAAATTTGATCATCTTCTTATGCTAAGCTTTCATTATATAGCTTAAAACATATTATTGAACTTCTGCTTGCTTTGAACCATTCTTTCAGCTCGTCGACAAAGAAACACTAGCCTCTGAGGATACCGACATTGTTGGTGTAAATGATCCAACTAAGTGGGCTCTTCTTGAGTTTCCTCATGCTGGTTTGGCATATAATCCTCCCCATGAAACGATTCTCCCTGGTCATATACTAGTGGGAGGATTTAATGTCCCCGAGGGACACGTCCCACTGTATAGAAGGATATGGAATCTCTATGGTCACCTTATTATTGCTGGAAGGTGTGCCCACTTTCATACGCTTACAGGTGTTGCAGCTGACCTTATGGATTTGATCTCGAAGATGGATGCCACCCCACTAAAAGACGTGACCAATGAGGCGTTAGATGAAGCAGAAGAGCTGATTGCTTCATTTGAAAACTTCAAACCCAACTTGTTGTGGCTTCAGGCGAGAATCCAATACATCCGAACAAGGCGTGCTGCTGTTGGAAAATTCACCCATGATTTGGTGAAGCAAGAAGAGAGGAATCATGCTGCCATGACTGAGGAACTCGGTAAGTTAACTGAAGAGGTGAAGAAGAAGACTGCTCATACACTAGTGGAAAAGGCGCCAAAAAGAACATACACTAGTTTTTGTAGAAGAACACTTTTGGGGAGCACCAACTAAAGAGCTAATAAAAAGTGCGCTAATAAATTGAAAAAACTCAGGCCCATCTCAAAACTGTTCTATCATGACTACCGTAGATTACCAAAATAACCTCAAGTACCAAAACTGTTCTTTGACCTCGTTTTTATCACCTTATCTACTTACCTCTCTCTCTCTATTTTTCATTTCGAAAAAACTTGAGAGAAAATCTTACACCCCTCTCACCTTAGCTACTCGGGAACCCTCTTTCCATCTTCTTCAACATCTCCACAAAACTCCCTCTCCTCCTCCTCTTCTCTTTATCATCTCTGTATCATGAATCTGAACATCATTCAAACAGTAGAAAGCATAAATCGACCAGAAGATTTGCTTGGTGGCGTAAATATTTTTGATGAATTTGATGATTTTTCAGCTTTTTTGGGGTTTTATAATCGACCAGATGTTTGTTCGATTTATTGGATTAGATGATGCAGCGAATCGATTAGGTAACGAAATTTGTTATCTTTTTAATGAAATTTGATTTGTGGTTTTCAGGTGTGGAAAGACGGCGGATTTGTGATATTGTTAAGGTGTTAGAAAGTATTGGGGTGATCTAGAAAAGCTAAGAATCACTATGCTTGGATCGGGTTTGCTGGAATTCTTTGAGCCTTAGAAAATTAAAGGTAATTTTGTTCTGATATCAATTCTAGGGTTTTCTTGATTTTTAGGGATTTTGATTATTAAAAGAGATTTCTATTCTAATTTATAGTCTCAGGGTTCTTGAGCTGAGCAAGAAGAGAACATTTCCAATATAGCAATATCCAATTCAACTACTTCAGTTAAACAAGAGAATTCATGCCCTAGTTAAACAACTCTCTTATCTTTTTACCCTTGTTTAGGTTATGTCCATATGCATGCTGCTCTCTGTGGTGTTGTTGGTTGCAATCTAGGTTTAGTTTCTGGCCGTTTGCCTGCTGCTCTATATGGCGTTGCTATTATTTCTTGCGATTCACATTTGTTATGGTACAACAGTAAACCCTTTGGGACAAGTTCCAGCCAATAACTAATGGAAGATTCAGGCTTTTCAAGAGGAATACCTGGTTTTCAAAGAATCTTCATGTAGCATGTATTCTGTGTTAGCACTTGCAAAAGAGAATTTGATAAACTATGGTAGTAGTAGTAGTGTTTTGTTATTGGTGGGTGACAGGGTGAGGACTTGGTTTCTCTCTGGGTATGCTAACATTGATGTACATTGCAGGCTAGATTTAATGAGATTATAACTGCCGCAGCAAAGTCATCCCATGGCAGTGGAACTGGTGAATTTCCTTGGATGGATGACGGTGCTGGACTGCCTTTCGATGCTTGTCAACTACTATTATCTTTGGTACATTTCCTTGCAGTACTTTTTTGGTTGTACTCACAAGTAAACCTCCACACTTTTGTAGTAATGCAAGATGCTTTAATTTTGTTCGAGGACAGGTCCAGTTGACTAAAAAAGTTACTGCACAAGTAAAACTACCCTCAATAGATGAGGACGAGGAGCTTGCAGAAACAATCTCGTTTGCGGATGCAGTGTTTCCATATGACCAAGCAAAGGCCCCGGGGAAGGTTAACATTGATGTTGGTCGATTGCTGCAGGCTTGCCTTGTGGTAGTAAGGGTTTTCTTTTGATGTTTGCGTGCTGGTAAAAACTTGAGAGAGAGTTGTATAATGAACGTAAGGAGTGAGTATTTCCAGTCCACACTGCTTACACTATTTTTTCCCGAGTAAAGTTCCTGTGATTATGAAGTTTCTAATATGCTATTATGTATTTTGTTTACGTGGCTTATGCTAAATGTGTTGCAGTTACTTGCAGATGGTGTTATGCTAAATGGGATAAATCCAAAGCAGAAACTCAAAATAGGCTCCAAGGTCAGTTACATGTGTGTAAATCCTTTCTGATCTCATTTTCTGTTTATCTTTTGTGGTCCACTAGTCTAACCTATTTTTTTATTATATGGTTTACATATTTAAGTATCACTAAGTGTTCCTTCTTGCTTAATATTTATTCCTTCTGATATTCCAGATTGCTCGTCGTTTGTTGGGGTAAGATTCTAATCGATTTAAGAAACACACGAGAGGAAGTAATTTAGGATGGCATGGCAAGTGTAATCAATTACTTTTTGCACTCCGTTCCATGTACTTGGGAATCCAGTGAGACATGATTCCTAGAATCATGTTGAGAAGCTAGTAGCTATCTTTTTGATTTGAATAACATGTCATAAATTTTTGTTTCGTGGATTCAGGTACTGGGACATTAGACAGCAACATTGGTCCAGTTCGCACACAACAGCTCCCAGAAAAATGGTATGTACTCTTGAAGTTCACATGAGGAGAATCCAGTCGCCTTTAAAATATCAAAGTAGAGTGTTGCCGCATTCCCAGACTAGCAAGGGTGCATAAAAGACACAGTCTAGTTTATATCATGTCGTATAGACAGGAACCAAGTTGTTCAGATTATCCATGAACTTTGTATTGGCTGCAGGTACCGCTCCAAGGTGCTCATTCCTTGGACAACAGCTTACTTAATGATTTGCAACTTGGGCTTCATGGTGAGCACCAAATCCTAAATGCAGGACTTGCCGTTGCTCTGCGCTGCGCTTGTAACATATCTGGATCAGAGTGTAAGTTGTACAGCTAAGATACTTACTTTTGTATTGTATACCCACACTGCCGAAATAATTTAATTGTATGTGCATGGTTGTTTCCCTAAATACTCCTTATAATCTGGTTGTACTCTGCTAATACCTATGGGTACTTAAATTTAGATGTTATTAAATTCATTAGTCTTTGATCTGTTTCCACATATTTTTATTCCTGCAACCCTTAGCAACAATTTCAGTAGTCATGTGATAGTAGAATACTTGTGTAACCACGTATTTTCCACACTGATAACATTCTTATTAGGATCATAAGGATACTTGTGACAGTAGAATGTATAAGAAAAACAACTTTGTCATTTTCCTATCTATTTGAAGGATAATAGCAGGCATAGCTGGGACATTAAGCTTGTTGAACTATTTAACTTCTGATAGGAGGAAGAGCTACTAGAGGAGGAAGGGGAGGCTACCAGATAGAAGCTAGAGGTGGTGTCGCTATGTTGGTGGCTGGAGTTATGGCAGAGGAAGAAAGGAATGGTGAAGAGTCTTCTTAGTTCTGTATATATGCAGTATGCTTTTAAATTTTATGCATGTAAAGGAATTCAGTGAAATTAGTGATTTTGAAACTACAATGGATTTAAATGTGAGTTGAATGGTTTAAAGGAATGAAATTTGATTATATTTCAAATTTGTCTAAGTTTCATGTGCCTATGAATTTTCATTTCATGTGAATTTCAATTTAGGCTCAGTTAGCTCAGTCAGAATGATCTCACTGGGTTGGATCCACTCAGATTTGCTGAAATTAAGCTTATTTTATATTATAAAAAATAAGTTAAAGAACTGTCTCTGACTGTCCTTTCAAAGTACTATTAATAACAGTTCTATATATAGAACTAACATGCATCCGTTCTATAAAAGAAGGACGAAAAATTTAGAACGGAATAAATTACAGCAAGAAA
>JAJJMA010197315.1:0-28958 GCA_023529015.1 Papaver nudicaule | reverse complement strand
TAATGAGATTCCGCTGTTGATAAGACTCTGTTAGTTAAGGCAAGCATTGCCAGTCTAGTGGGTGTGGTGTATAGTAGCCTAAGCTTGAACTTGAATGGTTGTATTTGGGCTCTGGCTTAGGGGGTTAACATGCTGCAATCTGCCATGGGCTCGGGTGTGGGTCTGTGTCAGGATTGCGGGTGTTACAGAAAATCTGGCTAGGACTTTGAAGGAATGGCAACGATGTAAAGGAAAGAAATTCAAGTACGAACGACATTAACGTGTCCTCAAAACTTTTCTTGTTAATCGTTATGTGAGTTGAGAAGAGTTTGTCAAAGACAGTATTAAATAAAGTGTCTTATGTTCTGGCCTAACACAGTCCTTTATCTTTGGTAAAGGTCAAACTACCGCAACTACGGGCGGTCGACCTTATCCAAAATAAATGACTGTGTTAGGCCAGAACATAATAAGGCTTGCAAATCGGTTTGTTTTATTTTGCATTGCACTGATGCAAAACCATAAACGTGGCAATAGTACACGATAAATCAGCAAGCATTGCAAATTTTATCGTGTACCATTGTCATGTTATGTTTTTGCTCGTGCATGATTTGTTCGGCCGATTCAACGACTTCAGTGCAAGGATTTTCAACCCAGTTTGCATTTTGTGCATCGCATTGATGCCAAAACATAATAAGGTAATGGTACGGGATAAATCAGCAAGGATTGTAAGTGTTTATCGTGTACCATTGCCTATTATGTTTTTGCATGTGCCGGATTTGTTCATAGGCACATTCAACGACTTTAGTGCAAGGATTTTCAACCCGGATTGCTTTTTTGCATTGCATTGATGCAAAAGAATAACATGACAATGATACACGATAAATCAGCAAGCAAATGTTATCATGTTCTATTTTTGCATGTGCAGAAATTCTACAGGCACATTCAGCGACTTCATGGATAGAAAAGCCGAGTACAACATTTATTTGAAATTCAAATTTCATTACATTACATAAAACCTACTTTGTTTTTGTTTGTTCTAGTCCACCTAGAAAAATCCTGGTAGACATTGTTTCAACACGCGGTAGCAACTCCATAATGCAAACACCCTTCCTTGCTCTTCGAAATAGAGGGATGATGCCATAGCTTCCTGCAGATTTACAAATTAAATTATAAGGTAACCATCAAAATCAACAAAATAAATTCAGAAGATAAATAAATACTAACGACTTTTTCTTCATCCCATCCCCATTGTTCTTCGGCGACTTGACGCACGTAATTTCCAAGGATACGACAATCATTCATGATCCTTCCAATTCTGACTCTCATGCCAAAACTCGTATGCCTAAACTCTTGTGCGTTTGGCACACGAAAGGAGACGTAACCATTTATAAGAGCAAGATCATCAGCTTCAGTAAACTTCGAACCCATATTGATTTGATTGGTTTAAAAAAAAATCTCTTTATATAGAAAGAATTCCAACATTCATCATATTTCTTAGGTTTTTTAACAGCATCGTATTTCTTAGATATTTTACATCATATATTTTCACTAACTAATAAAGGGGCTTGTTCTTTAGGTTCCATAGGAATCTGATACATAAAAATTGACTTGGCGAAAAATCTCTGCCTATCTTCAAACACTTGTTTATCTTCTTCAGGAACTTCAGTTTCTTGCTTTCTCACTATCTTTTAACCCTTATTGAATTTTTTCAACTGAAGCAACTTCCATTCGATACGTTCTTTGTATGATTGTCCTGGGTTTTTACCAGTTTCAATAACCTTCAAATTACCTTTCGGTTGCACTTTCATATTTGATTTGCCTTTGGGTTGAACTTTCATATTTTCTTTGCCTTTTTCTTGAACCCTTCTTTGCCTTCTCGCCGGAACGTTTACCTCGTTAATTTCCAAAACTTGAATTCTCCTCTGTTTTTTTTATTCCTCTATTTTGTTGTATCCCTCGCAATATTTCTTTTCAGCGACCTCTCTTACAACTCCGGACTGTAGAGCATGGCTCAGTCAACCTCACTAAATGTTGGTATGACAAGCTTAGTTGTCAAATTTAGTGATCAAAACTCGACCGCCAAACAACACACATTAGGTAAAGTCATGAGTGAGTTAGCTTTAGGTTGTGGAAGATTTGGTAGAGTTTGGAATCACTACTTGAAGAGTTGAAGAAAGACTGAAGATCAAACGAAGACATCCAGCTTCATCATTCAAGAGGTTAGTGAATTTAAATAACGCGATTCCATTATATTTTACACTTGTGCTACAAAAGACAAAAACATAACTCTCATCTTGATCTTTACGTTATGACTTGATCACTTGTGATTTGTGTGTCTTAAGATAACTCCACTTTATCGCTTGCGGTATTTGTGTCTAAGTTATGACGTTCCAATATTGCTTAGAGATTTCTTTTCTTCTCCGTCTCTAAGTAATACAAGGTTTTTCCTAAAACCTTCGAGCTGGATATAGTGTGATGTTGTCTCGGTAGTACTATGAGATTTGATCCATCACAATATTGTGTCTCTACTTACCTAGTCTGACTCTGTCGGATTGATTAGCAAATACTTGTATGAGCTAAATGTAAGTGAGATCGTGACTCACACTTATATTGTGTAGACTCGATATACTGTTATTCTGAGCATCGAATGCCACGTCGTGGTTTGGCTCTGAATGCTGAAGTTCTGAATCATTTACTTGAATCTGCATGAACATCTCGTATGCCATATTAAACTTCTGGATTCCGAAACCATATTCTTGTTATCTCATCTTATGGATTTTCAATGTTCGAAACCTCAATGTAGGTTTTGGTAAAACTAAACATTGATTTCGAAACCATAATCTGGTTTTGGTATCCGTGAGCTATTGGTCCGAAACTTAAATATTGTGACCAATGAGACAACATGAGTTTGAAACTATGTTTGTTGGCTAACAGTGACTTGAGAATCAAGATCAATGAATCTTGACCATGTGAGTTCTAAAAGGTCGAAAAGACCCTGGGGTTTCCTAAAGGTTTATGTGAACCGGGAAATATAACCTGTGCGTCAAGGCTAAAAAGGTGTGATGCTGAAACGGTTCTTGATCACATGGACTCTCAAGTTCGACACCAAACATATGTAACAAAATTATAATATGTGTTTCTTGTTTCGAAACCTTAACCAAGGTTTTGTTAAACAGAATCTAGATTTTGAAACCTCACTTTGGTTTTGCTATATGGAAACTTGATTTGGGAACCTTAATTTGGTTCTGGTCATATAATGAACTTTAGATTTCGAAACCTTAATCTGGTTTCTGCCAAACAGTATGTAGGTTTCGAAACCTTAAAATGTTATCTCAGAATGCGTATTTTGAAAGTTCAAACTCTATCATTTTGATTTGTGCTTCAACGAAATAATGAGTTTGATATTCTCAGTTTGAAGTTTGATTTAGTTGATCTTCAATCTACAATTAAGTTGTTTGAGTCATCATCAGAATATGGTTAGTCGCTCTAGTTAGTAGACACATGATTTCTGTTCAATACTGTACGTGATTAGATCTTCGTATGATTTTACTACTCGATCAAATATTCATTTGTTTATTCATTTGATGTTTTGATTTGAATTCTTGGATATCATTAACGTGATCATCTACATTGGAATCAAGAATTCAGGAGATTCAACATTTTGTTATTGCTCGTTTGAATCATGCATTGTACATCCATGGTATATCTTTATGCGTGATTCAAAATGTCCCTTGAACCTACGTGTTCACTTAAGCTTAACACACAAGGCTTGTCCACGTCTGTAAGGATACGTTTATGCGGAACGTTGAACCACGTTGGACCAGATCCCACTTCCACCTAGGATCGTTCTGGGCCGTCCAGCAAAGCCTAGGAAGTGATGTCGACATTATTAAAGCTCATGACGACATTTGGAAGTAATAATACCTAAAGGAGATTTTCGAAACAAAAGGACACGTTTCGAATTGAGCTCTTTCCCAGGGAGCATATTTGGTAAGCACCATATTTCGAACTAATGAAATATCCAAATATACCTTATGAGTAATATGTGCTTTGTTTACTATTGGCCAAACATTTATTGAAAATATATTTTCATTTATGAATTATATTTTTCTTTAATGCAAAACGCCAAAGTATCATATCTCATTAAATGTTATGAGTCTAAGTGAGAAATTTAGGAACTATCATGGAAATGTGCTTAAATGAATTTCCGAAATTAAGTTTACCTCATTTCAAAGCTAAGCCTTAGTCAATATAAATAGGAGTGGTATCTCTCCTGAAAGCTTTATCCCCCTACCAAGCTCTTCTTCGGAATTGTTAGCTTGTGTCTGCCGCTTTTCTTTTCAGTTACCTTTGAGCTTTTGCTCTCGGTCTAGAATTGCGTGAAAGTATTCTCTAGGGATCAAGAAGCCTAGAAGTACCTCTGCGGGAAACTAGTTTATGTTTTACTAGTCTTCTTTGTATTGTACTTGTGTTCTTTTCTATCATGTCTATCAAACCTTGTGATCTTGTTTATTATATGGTCTTTCTCTTCTGGAATAAGGCCACTCAAGATCGTTGTGATTAGAACATACTCTTTATCTATTAACCTGGATTTGTCAGCAAGTTGCTTTTGGTTTGTGTGCCTCAACTATATATATTTAGTGGAATCAAGATTGTTGTTATTAGATTTGTTATTTGCAGGTACACCGTTCTTCAAGGTCATATCATATCGTACTTGCTACAACTATCTGCTTGATTCCAACTAGGACGACAAGGTTGTTCTTTTGGGAGTTTAGGTTTTGAAACCTTGATCGATATCTCGAGGTGTTTATTGCCTAAGTAAACTCAATATCCTCGCTCTTGGTGTAAAACGACTTCGGCGAAATATTTGTTAGTTACCAAGGATATCATCTAGCGATTTGACCTGTCGCTATTTGGTTGTTGTCCATAAGGTTGTAATCGTCCGATTGGAGGTCGGGTAGCGATAGTACCCTCGCGACGGGTTGTGAGGCAACTCTTGCGTAAGACAGAAAAGGACGTCTGTTTGCGTAAGGGAGTACATTGCGTGACCACCTTTCTGTGGCTGGAGGCGTAGGAATACTGGGGGGAAATATTTGTGACTAATAGTCGTATTAGGGTCATATTGTCTGCACCAGCTAGTCCAAAGTCTGAGAGTAGGTGTGTTGGCGGCTTAATTCTTAAGAGTATTCAAACTGGACGAGGTCCCGGGGTTTTTCTACGAGTTTGTAGTTTCCTCGTTAACAAAAATCTTGTGTGTACTTTACGTTACTTCCGCGTTATATTTGATTTATCATTTATAATTAAAGCATTGTACTTGGTTGTTGACATAGCCTTTCTGATTCTTGTATTGACTCCCTTGTGCGAATCAATCAGATCTGAAGGAGATCTTGTTCTTGAGTTCTTGATTATAGGAACCGTTCAAGGTTTGACTTATAGGTGGACTAAAATAAAAGATTAGTGGTGTACTCGGTACCCTCGTCTTTGCACAGACCAATTAAGAAATTTGGATGTTTCTCCCATTTTAAAAATAGAGTGAAAAAGAGCAGAAGAGAGTAGAAAATGAGCAGATCGAGAGTAGAAAAGAGCAGAAGAGAGTAGAAAAGAGTTGAGAAATTTTGGTGTGATTTTTGATTCAAGTTTTACCGCATTTTATAGAAGTAAGTAAATAAATATATTGGATTCAAAAATATTACCGTTGATAGATGGAAAAACCATCGTCGACGGTATTACCATCGATGACGATGGAATTACCATCGATTCGATGGAATTTCCATCGACATTGATGGTAATTCTGTCGACACCACTGCCCCATTTTGGGTTTGCTAGTCCACCTAGGATTGCAAAAGGGCACATTTTCTAGGTTCCATTGGAACCGGCCTAAAGAAAGCACTTTATATCTCTTTTAAAGTGGATTAAAAGTGAACTGAATGAAGGAAAACACAACTATGCAAAAAAGGCAAGGTTTCCTAGAAAAACTCAAAGCCCATCCAGTAATTTTTAGAATAAAAACTTACTTGGCGGGAGTCAAAGTGCCTCCCAGGTGTCATTAATTTGTGCCTTTTGGCCGATGCAGTTAAGAGCTAGCCAATTGTAAGGGGTTGTCCGTTTAGATTGTATTCAAAATTCTAGTTAAGTAGTTAATTAACCGTTAATTGTAACTGTATGAGTCACACATGTAGTTAGGAAACCCTACTATTTAGTCTTTCTTTTTCTATAATGAATCAATAAATCAAAAACTCAATTTCTCCTTTTGCAACTTCAGCTTATTCGTCCCTATTTTCTCTTCTCAACCCCTCCAAAGAGTTGTTCTATATCAATTTGTAATGTAAATCGTTACAATTGGTTTCACGACACTCAATTCTGAGTGATCAGTGTAACCATGGTGTCCCAAGCTGATCTTAATAACTTGAGCAACAGTTTGACCAAGCAGATCTTTGTTTTAGCCAAAACTGTTGATGAACTAGCTAAAAAGGTTGAGTGTAACCATGACAATCCGTCACATGTGTTATTAGCAACATTGATAGAGTTTTTCAATGAAAGAAAAGAACCAAAACCTAGATCTATCAGTATGGGTGGTGGAATTTTGGGATCTCTTGGTAGATCTACTTATAATGGCAAATCTGGTAGTTGTAGTGGATCTGGTCTCGAATCTAACCTTTTATCTACACAAACCTAAAGTGGAGTTTTCTATATTTGATGGTAGTAATTCTAGATCTTGGGTAAGGATGTGTAGAAGGTATTTTCAACTGCATCATATGGGTGAAGGACATAAGGTCAGTATAACTTCATTGTATCTAGAGGGTAAGGCAGATGTATGGTTTCAAGACTATCAGGAAACTAAGGATGTGATTGTATGGGAAGAATTTGTGAGGATATTAACTCTATTTCAGGCGTTAGGCCGTCATGATGTGGTGGGTGAGTTTAATAAGTTATGTCAAACAGGTACTGTGGTTTAATACCAAGAACTATTTAGGAGTTGAAGGCCTTGATGATAGCTAAAAATAAGCATTTAAGTGAAGAATATTTTACCTCAAGCTTCATTAGTGGGTTAAAAGAAGAACTCACGATGCATGGTTGTTCAAATGTTATCTCCAACTACATCAAGCAAGGAAATCTACTTGGATAGGATGCGAGAGGCTTTGTTTGAGAGCACCAACAAGAAGATTAAGTCTACTGCCAGGCACCTCCAATTAACATCCCTAGCAACAATATAATGATGGGTACTTCTCCAAAATCAAGTTCACCTTCACCCAGATATTGATGTGCTACTATTCCAAAACTACCACTCATAGAGACTCTCATATGCTGAAATTGAGAGAGAGCCATGAGGGAGAAATGACTCTGTTATAATTGTGATTAAGTGCTCAAGCTAGGGCATAGGCATGTGAAACAACATATCTTCATGTTAGCAGTTGAATAAGAGGAGTCATTGACATCTAAAGATGAGACACCATCCAACTCACCAGTGATTCAAGAGATAAAGGAAAAAGCAGAGATTTCACTCCATGCCTTATCAGATAATATCTCCCATAACACGATTAATACTCAAGGCTTGAAAAATAAGAGAACCCTAACTATTTTGGTGGATAGTGGGAGCACTCATAGTTTTTTAGACCCTGAAATTCCTAAGTGGAGTGGAAGTTACATTGAGTCTACTAGTGTTTTTCAAGTGGTTGTAGCAGGTAGCAAACGAGTCAATGATGCTAGATACCTTAAATTCACATGGACTATGCAAAACCACACATTTTAGTTTGATATGAAGTTGTTGGCCTTAGGATGATGTGTTATGGTGTTGGGTGTGGACTGGATGAGGAACATTAGTCCAGTTAAATTTAATTTCAAACAAATGAAGATTCCATTCAGTATAAGGAGGTAAAAAGATAGTTTTGTTAGGAAAGCCTGAAGTTACCAGTATTTCCTTGATGTCTGGAGGAGCTTGTGAAAGATACTTTAAGAAGAACAAGCATGGATTTCTAGGTCACTTGATTTTTATTTCAATCACCAACTCTAATACCTCAATTTCAAATAGCCTTGAACCTATTATGAACAAATACAATACCCTAACTCACGAACCATATGTTTTACCCCCTGCTAGGCCTCATGACCGTCACATAGCTCTCATTCATCTCTCAACCCCACCCAATAAGATTCCCTATGTCCGTAAAGAAGTAGTAGAGCAGTTAATACAAGAAATGCTTATAACTGGAATTATAGGACCCAGTCACAATCCATATTCTTCACCTATCGTGCTAGTCAAGAACAAAAATGGAGGTTTTTTGTAGATTACTGGAAGTTGAATGAGATCACCATCAAAGACAAATATCATAATCATTTTATTGATGAACTTTTGGATGAACTAAATGAAGCTAAAGTCTTTTCAAATATTAATTTAAGAGCTGGATACCATAAAATTAGAGTACACCCCACATATACTCATAAACTGCTTCGAAGACACGTCAAGGCCACTTTGAGTTTTTAATGATGCCTTTTGGCCTAACCAATGCACCAGTTAGCTTACAAGCTCTAATGAGTGCATTTTCGAACCTTACTTACTAAAATTTATTCTAGTCTTTTTTTATGACATTTTAGTCTATAGTCTTGATATGAATTCTCATGTTAGCATTTGGAGCTTACATTAAAACTACTCAAGAGTCACCCCCTATTTGCCAAGATGAGCAAATGTACTTTTGTCAGTCCCTTATTGATTACTTGGGTTGTTGACCCAGATAAGATTGAGTGTATGTTGAAGTGACCAACACCTAAGAAGTATTTTTTGGGCTTACAGGATACTACAAAAAAAAAAGTGAGGAACTATGGGCTTATCTGCAAGCCATTGATTGAATTATTGAAGAAGAACTGTTTCCAACGGGGTGATGCAACTTCAGCATATTTTGAACAACTCAAAGAAGTAGTTACCACTACACCAACGCTCATTTTTCCGGACTTCAATCAGTTATCGGAATTAGATGCAAATGCAAAAGATGTTTGTGATACTGGAGTGGGAGCAGTAATCATGCGGAAGAGCAGACCCATTGCATTCTTCAGTAAAGGAATGGGAGCAAGGTTTTTATCCATGTCCACTAATGATAAGGAGTTAATGGTTGTAGTTATGGTTGTCAATAAATGGAGAGCATACTTGATGGGCCATAAATTCATAATTTGCACTTATCATCAGAGTATCAAGTACTTCATGGAACAAATAATTTATATTATCTAGCAACAAAAGTGGTTGTCCAAATTATTGTGGTATGACTGTGAATTGAGGTATAAGAAAGGAGCTGACAACAGAGTGGTTGATACTCTGACAAGGTTGGATGAGGAAGAAGATTCCACTTTCCATAACCTAACTAAATTACAACCAACTTGAATATCTGAAATCAAAGATAATTATATAGATGACCCATTAGCACAACAACTTTTACCGATGTTGGTTGTTCAAAATGGTGAAGAAGGAGATTACACCTACTAACAAGGAAGTAAAAGGGAAGAATTTACATTAGCGAGAAATAAAGATTTGACATATTGGTTCATTAATACCTTACATTCTTCAGCAGTGAGAGAGCAGTTAAGAGGACAAACAAGTTATCAGAAGGTCAAACTTTACTTCTACTAGGAGAGATTGCCGACTCAAGTCTTAAAAAAATTCAGAGAGTGTGATGTGTGTCAGCAGCACAAGGATTCACTACACCCCTAACAGGTCTTTGCAACCCTTATCAATATCATAACAGGCTTGGGAGCATATTAGCATGGATTTTATTACAGGACTACCCAAATCTGAAGGAAGGGAAATTATTTTGTGGTGATTGACAAGTTCACCAAGTATGCTCACTTCATGGCATTGAGTCATCCCTACACGGCATCATATGTGGCAAAGGTATTTTATGGACACAGTTCTTAAGTTACATGGTTTACCAAAAACCATTGTGTTAGATATGGAGAATGTGTTTCTACAACTTTTGGCAAGTCATTTTTATCCAAATTGGACATGAATATGCACATGAGCTAGTATTGCATATCAACTCCAAACTGATGGGCAGAGAGAGATGGTGAATGCTTGCCTAAAATCTTACTTAAGGTGCATAACTAACTTTAAACCTGCCAAGTGGGCAGCTTGGTTACCATTGCTGAATGGTGGCACGATACTAGCTATCATACCATCTTTAAACTGACTCCATTTGAAGCCTTGAACTGTTATACGCTCCTTCTGTAATACCTCGATTCGCTAGGTAAGGTTCGTTAAAATTGAATACAAGTAATGGTTTGTCATTTCCAGATACCGAGGCCTTTCAAGCACAACTAACTCAGAAGTTGGAAAAGCTCTGCAATTAAACGTGCTAGACTGGGAATAATCCAAGGATCACTGACCTCCCGGGAAGCTATTGTCGGGAGAACGCAGTGTTACCTGTTAAAAAACCCACACTGCCGGATGACTGTAGTAGGTAAATAGAAACAATATCGGAGGAGGTATGGGTTGTTACAGATGGTATCATATCCGACGACGATTCACCTCTCGAGAATGAGAGAGTACGCTGGAGGGGTTAGTCCAGGTAGCTTGTCTCGTGAGAACCAGGGAACGTTGGAGGTTTCGAATTTGAAAATATATTCCAAAGCCGGGGACGACTCTAATTTAAAGGTGGTGGCATTGTGATACCCCGATTCAGAAGGTAGGGTTCGCCTATTAGAATATAAGTAATGGTATGCCCTTACATAACACCTAGGCATTTTCAAGCACAAACTCTGCATTTAAGCATGTTGGGCCGCGTAATCCAGGGATGGGTGATCTATTGGGAAGGTGTTGTTGGATGACTGCAGCGGTGCCCGTTGAAAACTCCACATTGTTAGATGACCGAAGTGGCTAAGTGGGAACAATATCGGTGGAGAATTAGTCGTTACTAATTGTAAGAATATCGAAGACGGTTCACCAGTCGAGGGTGGGAGAGTACGCTGAAGGGGTTGGTCTAGGTAGCTCGTCTCATGAGGGGTAGGGAACGTCGGAGATCTGGGCTTGGAAAATATATTGTGGAGCCCAGATAACTCCAATTTAAAGGTGGTGGCATTGTATTACCTCGATTCGGCAGGAAGGATTCGCCGAATAGAACACAAGTAATAATGTGTCATTTCCTAAAATTGGAGCCTTTTCAAGCACAACTAACTCATAAGTTGTAAAAACTCTGCAATTAAGCTTGTTTGGCCGGGAGTAATCCAGGGATGGGTGACCTCCCGAGAAGCTACTTTCGAATGGCCACAACAGTGCTCGCTTAATATCCCACACTACCGGGTGAACGCGGTGGATAAGTGGGTCGTTACCTTCCAATATCCCACGCTACCGTTACCGTTACACCTTCTCAGCTAAATATTCTCATTTCAAATCATGACAACAATGCAGCTGATAATGATTACTTACAGCAAAGGCAAGCCATAAATCTGACTCTTACGAAGGCCCTTGAAGATGCTCAACATAGAATCAAACAACAATTAGATAAAAATAGGATGAAGAGATCTTTCGAAGTGGGTGAATGGGTAGACTTAAGGTTACAACCATATAAACAGTCAAATATCCAACTGAGGAAGAATTTGAAGTTGGAGCCAAGTATTTTGGTCCCTATCAAGTATTAGAAAGAATTGGAACAATAGCTTATAAGTGAAAATTACAACAAGGGACTAAAATTCATCCTACTTTTCATGTTTCTCGTCTCATACAAAAAAATGATGCTTGACTAGTACCCCAAACAACATTACCACTAGTCACTAAAGAAGGAGAATTGCAGGTTCAACTTTTACAAATTCTGGAAACTAAGAAGATTGTGAAGAACGATCAGATAGTGGCTCAAGTTCTGGTTCAATCGAAGGATTCACATCTGAAGATGCCACTTGGGAGGATAAATTATATATGGAAATCCAGTTCCCTCATTTGAGTCTTGAGGATAAGGATCTTGTGAATGAGAGGGATTTGTCACGAATTGTGCCTTTTGGCCGATGCAATTAAGGGCTAACCAATTATTATGGATCGTCCATTTAGATTAAGTTTGAATTTCTCTTCAAGTAGTTAATCAGCATAATCATGATCACACGAGTTGTTATTAGGAAAACCCTACTACTTAGTCTCTCTTTTTCTATTCCAAATTGGTTCAAAAACCATAATTTTAGGGACCTTATCGCTAATTGGAGTGCAGTCATGGATTGTAATGTGTCAGTGGGAGATTGTTTTCCGGTGTAAATTCTGTAACTGCCTAAACTTGTAAACTTCTGGGCTTGGACTCGCCATTGGGCTTGATCCAGTTTATTTTTGTACCTTTTTCTTTATTAATAAAAGGCTAACCATTTTTATCAAAAAAAAAAAAAAGTCTCTCTTTTTCTCTAGTGAATCTTTAAGAAAAAGACATTAAAAAAAAAAAAAAAATCTTGAGAAAAATAAATAAAAAAACTCAATCTCTTCCTTCGAAACTTGGATTATTCTTCCCCTCTTTTCTCTTCTTAACCCCTCCAAAAGAGTCGTTCCATATCAATTTGTAACGCAAATCGTTACGCCGAGTGACAAATTTCGTCGTCACAGAGCAAAGACTTGATTGATGTATTAGGAGGCTCTAGTCTACTACCCACCCATAGCCTCTGATTTACCTGAGGCTACTCCCTATCGCCTTTGTTCTTAGCAGGGCTGTTGTCACTTATCTAGTCTAATCATTTGGTGTTGTGCAGAAGCCCATGTGGCCATGCCGGTCCAGAAGTAAGAACATTTGCAAATTGCAAGTAAAGCTAGAATTTTTTTGCATCACTAAATTTTGCAATAAAATTGCTTTTATGTTCCACGGTAAGCATTGAAACAGCCTTATCGGTGCATCTTTGATACAAATCATAGCACATGAAAACACATCGTACCATAGCACAAACATTTTTTAATTTTTCATCTTACTTTTCAACTGTTCAATCATTGTCACTCTACAGCAAAAGATCCAAAACGATGGAGCTTTACGGATTGTGGTCCAAAACTCTTCTTCCTTTCTCACTTTTTCCCTCTTCCATTGTCATATCTCACTCTTTTTCTCTCTATCTTCCAGATCCTCCCCTCCCCCTCTCTTACTCTCTTTCTCTCGTCTGTTCTTCACTGCAATGGAGAGCAAAAACCATAACAATAGAGTCAAAACGGAAGGGGGTTTCACTCAGAAGACTGTCAAGTTAGTTGATGATGATGATCATGGTGAAGAAGAAGTTCGATTGGGAATTGGTTTTGCTGATGATAAGCAAAAAAAAGGCAAGAGAAGTTGTTCAAATGAAAGAATTGGGGCTTCTTCTCCTTCTCCTTGTTGTCAAGTTGGAAAGTGTATGACTGATCTTACTAAACCTTACCATAAGAAAAATAAAGTTTGTGAGTTCCACTCTAAAGCTTCTGTTGTTGATCTTGCTGGACGTCATCAAAGGTTTTGTCAGCAATGTAGCAGGTCAGTAAATCCCAACTTCATACTAGTGGATCATTATTGTTCTGTTTCCTTTATATACTTCCTGGTTTCTTGTTTCCCCTGTCACTGTTTAAGTAGATTGCTCAGATCAGCTTGACAGTTGCTTAGTTCAATTCTGTGTGAGTTGTTGAGTTTCCCATTAAGAGTCATCTTGCAACACTAGATGGTTTAATAAATGCAAAGAATTGTGTACCTGAATGGATGTTGCAGCTACTCTGTAAGGCTCAGAATTCTTGCCAATTCTCACTAATCAGATTATAAATATCTTCCACTGCTATAGTTCGATAACTAACCCCATTTTACCATATTCGACTAGATAGATTATAACACAAAAATTGCATATTTTAGTGGAGAATGATCACGCTTACTTTCCTAGTGTGGTACCCTTTACCTTCTGTTCCTGTTACTTTTGATATATCTTTATTTTGACCTTCTGTTCAGATTTGGAACTACTTATGATGCTTCTTTATGCAGGTTCCATGAAGTGTCTGAGTTTGATGAAACTAAAAGAAGTTGCCGCAAACGTTTAGCTGGACACAATGAAAGACGCAGGAATAAGCCTTCTGAATCCCATGGAGAAGCTTCAAGCCAACAAGGGAAGAACCCGAAGCTGGAGGAAAATCATTGCACACGAACTGGTTTTCTGTAGATAACCATTCGCGCATGCTCTCTCTCTTCTGTCATCTTTTGATGCACTGCTGATACTGTGCATATTATGCATGTCTGTCTATCAAACAACTAGAAAAAAAATAACATTAAGACTGCAGGTAGAATTAGATAAGATTGTAATAGCAGTCTCAGTTTCATGTTAGCTGCTAACAGTAGGCTGTTTCTCTTAAGTTGTGGTTTTCACGTTCCTGCTTTCTGGTGATTGCATATTTATAGTTCCACTAAAAATTACGTCCAATTTTAGAGCAACGAATTTGATGCGAATTATAACCCTGCAAACCAGTACCACCTGCATAAGCCAAGTTACATTGGCCTCATGAGTAATACAGCATGCAGCTTTGCAGCTTATTCACTATAACTTTAAAATGGAAAATGCTACACAAGGTCCCCTTTGTGAATTCTTATTATTACCGAGTGAGGTTTGATATTAAAAAATGCCTTGTCATTGCACAATGTAGACATGATAAGGGATCATACATGAGCCAAGGCTATATTAGCTGATAACCAAAAATATGCTCCAGGAATGTGCTAGTGATCCCAATAATAATTAAATTCAAAACAATTACTCAATCACGATCAGGCCTGATCCCTAGAAGCTTTGCAGTAAGCTCCCAGCTAACAATTGCTGCTGCATTTGCTGGAAATGCTCTTGCTAGTGTAGGACCCAGTCCTGCATAACATCCTCTAAATCCAGTTTTTCTGTATATCTGTGGAAACCAGAAAAGAAATCCTCACGTGAAGGACCAATTGGACATATATTAAAGCTTAAGAATGGTAAAAATGATCGTTTTAGCTTTGTCAATATTTCCGAGTTCATTATGACAGTCCATGCGACTGATTAATGGTTACTGATTTTGAAGAATAATAAGGCACGTTCAATTTCTGTGGAAAATACACTGATTTCCATTGTATAAAATAAGATTCGGAAGTAGTCAAACATTGCATGAACCTTAGTCAAAGGCCTCTTCACCCAACAAAAAGATGAGGAAAGAATTAGAAGAAACTGTTTCACTATAGTAACTACTATATAAAAATAAAAGAAGTAGGTGACCATTACCGAGCCAAGTATCTGAAACGGATTCGTACTAGATTTTGTACTTGGCGCGGTTTGAATCACAGTTTTTGCCACATCCACCGGCAAAACGATCAACCAAAACTGTCAAGAGGGAGAGTGAAACTGTATAAGACGACAATCTTGTTTGATGCCAAGTTAGAAGCAAAGATTGTGAAAATTACTTACAGCTACACCAGCGAGTCCTCCACTAACAATGCCAACCCCGACATCAGTCAACACTTTTAACTGTTGATCACGATGTCCGGACAAGGAAGAATCCAGTTGCAATCGCATGTAGTAACGGCTATATTCATAACAGCTAAAGAAAACAGAGTTCCCCACAGACTCCCTCAAAAAAGTTGCAGAACCTCCACGAAATATACCTTTAAGCTGACAACGGTTGTCTTACGTCAGCTTAAGTTGCATTTAATTCAAATTGGAAAAAAATAAATAAGTATGCCAAGTTGGATCGTACCCCCTCATTCTTAAAGGTCTTAGAAACACAATCAAGGGTACTACTATATCTATCATTCCTCGAGATCAGCGAGTCAGTCCCTTGAACTTGCATCCTACACTGGAAAGGTGCAGGAACACGTGTATTAGATAAGAAACAAAAAAAAAAGGTTAAAAAAAATCGTAGTGTATTCTGCAATTCACTTACTTTTACTAATTCTGATGGGCAGAGTATAAAACTTATTATAGATCCAACACTAGCAGCAGCAGGAATGATGGCCTGGAGTTGCGGCTTACTGCTATTTAATTCTCCCTAAAGAAGTGCAGTATGTACAATATCATGTCAAAAGCCCAGTAGTGAAATTGCAAATAGCAACTCCAGTTATTTTCCTTGTATGTGGAAACACGAAAATTACCTGGAGTGATTGCTTTAGTTGAGAATAAAGACCAAAACTTATTGAACCTTCAACTGCCATGCCGAGAAAAGAAGATGTTGCACCTCGGTAAAGCCCTTTTACCTGTAAAACATATATGTTGCTGAGTTGCCCGAAAAAGTAATGCTTATAAGCAGAACGGTGCCCGAAAGAAGGCATATGGCATACGATGACTGAGCTAGTTTAAGCAAGCTCAATTACATACTGCTAGAGGAATACTATGACTGATCACTGATCTAATTTAAGTAGTCCAATCTCATGATATCCAGTAATCATGAAATTCACTGTCATATATGTAGTAGCCTAGATTTGTTCTTGTAATTGTAATGAAACTCTTCGCAATACCATTGGGATCCAATTGCCAAGATATGCATACGAAAAATAAGAAACAGTTTTGTTCCTCAAAGTCTTGCACGTAAATGCATCCATATGATTAAATCAAAAGTGCACAGGTATGTAGAAAAACAAGTTAAATTCATTTACATCTTATAAGTACAAGAAGCATACTCCTTCGTTTGTCAGAATTCTGGTGCTACATTGCAATGCGTTCTTGTACTTAATCCCATGTGTTTCGGTATTGTGTTTTTGTAGCTTCACCTGATATATAAAATTAAAAAAAACTTGTGAGAACCATAAGTACTTCTTCCTAGAAAGGTCTGTAAACAAGAATTAAACACCTTGGCACCGTTCCTAACACACAAGTGAAACAATCGAACAGGTGCATTTGTCACAATGAACAAATACCAATTTCAACATACGGGCTTATACAATCAACTTCAGCATTTACCTTCTATTTTTGTCACATGTGTTTATCATATTAAAACTTCTGAAGTAAACATGTAAGAACCGGAGCTTCTAATACATAAAAGTGCAAATTGATCCAAACCTAACTGAGTAAAGATTAGTCCTCTGATGCCTAATAATCTAACTGTTCTGGTTATAACTTTCAATCTTGAAGCTCCTCTAACTACATTTTATTGGTATGATAAACTGAAGTACACTTTGATTGTTCCATACCAGTCATTGACTCAATAGAAACTCTATTCATTCTGTATAACTAAAGAAAATTAATCCAAGTGAACTAAGATAATTTACCCTTAAATAGTTCAAATTTCCCAAATCCATAGAAAAAAAAAATCCAACTTTAACAATGAATTAGGGTAATATTTCAAGAACACCAGCAGAACAATAAAAGGAAAAAAGGCAGACCTTAACAGTGTCGAAGGGATGGCCAACAGCAACAGTAGCTAATCCACCAGCTAAACCTGCAATATACTCCTTGTATGCAGACGATGTCTGGATTTCACTTCTCATCTCTATCTCTATCTCTCTACACACAACTCTTTTTCGTCTCTGTGAAACCCAATCACAGTAATATTGTGTTTGGTTATTTGTTTATTACTTAGTCTTCCATCATCACACCACTTACGGCTGTATAGTGAGGATGGGGTTTGTCAGAATCGGAACCAGTAACAACAATTCCCATTTTCCTCGACTCTATTGACACTGTGAGACCATCTGTAAACTTAATAAAGAAAATGAATGTGTAGAAGTGTTACGGAAATAACATTCTATAGAAAATTAGGTGCTCTGCGATAAAAAAAAAAAAAAAAACTAGTAACCAAATTGTCTAAACACATAAACCCTGAAATCGAATAGAGCTCCAAGTCAATGTAAAAGATTTGCAGGTAAAAAAGGGTTGGGACGCAGCTTGTTGCTAGCTTGCCTGTTTAAGTCAATATAATGAAAAGCTCCAAAGTTGAAAATTGAAATGCAAATGAAACACACAGTTGGCTGAACTGGCCACCAGAAGCCCAGAAGCGTCATTTGTCTTTGCTGGATTGGTTGAATTGAAATTCAGTTCACACAATTAAAGATGAGTCTGAGTTTGTGCACACTCTCAAATAAGTGTTGATTTTATGTAATTTTTCGGATTTATGTAACGATGAGATCAAATTCTTTTTTTAAGTGATGATAATAGTGACTGACCAACGAGTCAACTCGGTTACATGACTGACCATAAGATTAACAACAAGTCTAGATTCATCAAGCAAATAACATATACACTCACACTATTTTTCAACATCGATACTGAACATGTTTTTTAAAAGACATATAACCATCTCATCCTGATTCATAAGTAACATGACTAGTTTAAATGACCTGATATGGACTAAGATTAATTCTTCAAATCATTTAGCAAATCTACATATGGCAGAGATGTTAGGATCCAAACCATTTCTCAAAGGTTTTTTCCAAGCTATACTAACATAGTTGGCAATGGATAGCAGGATTCATAGATCCCACCAATAATCAACAATTTTTCCAAACATACAATAATACAGATAACACCAAATAACCAAAATCGGTTATCCTAGGGTTGAATCGAGTTGGATCGATCTGAAGCTTCGTTGAACTCCATCTTCTGAATCTGAGTGTTGTTGGTATCTTCAGTATTCTTGTTGTTGCAGGTGTCTTAGGAGAAGTTCTTGTTGGTGGTGTCGGAGGTCTTTTAATGTTGTCGAAAAAGTAGATCTAAAAAAGCAAAAAGAAAAATAAACTCTAACTAAGGAATTAGCGCAGAAACAAGAAAATGAAGAGAATGGGCAAGTAGTGTGAAGATTCAAGAGAGATTACCCGCCCAGATCTGCTTCAAAGAGGAGGTAGGCTAGAGAAAGTTTAGTGAGAAAAGGTTTCTCTTATAGGGATAAAAGGTTAGAGAGAGAAAGATTATAGACTAAATTTCCAACACGAAAAGGATATCCACATCAAGCATACAAGAGAAGAGAATAATAACTTAATCGGCTTATTAGACATCAATTGATGAGGTTGTAATGATGACTGAAAGATCTCAGGTTATGTTTTTGTATGGGCACAAAAGTCATCTCTTAGAGCTCTAAGAAACATAGTACATTTACACTATCATCAACTGAAGCAGAGAGTGCATTGCAGAAAGTACAACATGTGAAGAATAATAACTGATCCACAACAAAAGCAAGAAAAACCTACAATTATCTACTGTGATTACATGTCTACTATAGTTATGACAAAAATCCATTCTTCACGGACGAACAAAGCACATAGAGCTATAGACCACTTCGTTAGAGGACTAGTGAAAAACAAAGAAATAAATCTCAAATTTCGTCCAACAGACAAGCAGACATTTTAGCAAAAGACCTTTACTGTAAACATCATAAATTACGAGTAGGGGTGTTAGAAATACTTGTAGGGGTTAAAGATACTTGTAATATGTGATATTATAAATATATAGATTTGTCTAAGTGTAGGTTCACTTGACATGAAAGTTGGTCGTATTAGCAAAGCAGTGAATCACAAAACTAATGACAGGTACATATTTGGAGTTTGGATTAAGTTTGCTTCTTTTTGTCAATAAGATTTTCGGCTAACACACACCACTCTGAAAGATTGATAACCCACATGCTTTTCACTTTCCCACTTTTTAGTTCTAACTGGTTGGATAGGTTGCATCTAATAAGTTTGAACGTTTATAAAGATTCTTCCCATTAAATAAACTGATAGGAAAACTTTTTGAGGACATCTTGAACAATATAGTTCTTTTCTAGATCTTGCACTTATTCATGTGTCTTTGTGCAACAGGCTGCTGGTTGTGGTTATTGATGTAAACCAAGAAATGGAGCGCCAAGTGGTATGTGCCCTTAGAAAGTGAAAAGACGAGGGTACCGAGTACACCACCAATTCTTTTCATCCAACAACCTATACGACTAACTTTGGACAACCTTTGTGGAATGATAAAAGTAACTATATATTATTGATAATCACAAATAGGAGTTTTATTGAAAATCTAAAAAAAAATAAGACTTATGATACTGAAAAATATGAGTCTTATTAGTAATCACAAGTTACCAAGAAGACTCCTATGGTATTGAATTATACTAAAAAAAAAAATTATAAGAGTATGGGTTTGCATTATTAACTTCAATTTTTGGTATAAATATAAATTGATTTCGTTAAGCGCACCCGAAGATTTATTTAAAAACATTTTAAACTTATCTGTAAAGGAGAAAGTAACTATATAAGTTGTACATATCCGGTAAAGATACAAATTCTTTTATCTTATCTTGAATGTTGGTTATATAAAAATTTCTTATCAAGTAAAAATCTCTAGAACCACACATCTCTTAAGATTCTCTTCAAACACTTACCGTTCATATCCAATTCAGGAAGAATCTGCTTTTCTGTTGCCTGGCACCTAACCCAAACCCTGCAAATTCATCAATATTCACCCCATCACCACAAATAAGGAGACAACGGAACTTGGAGATCATCATATCCAACTCGTTCTCCTCCAAACCAGTCAACTTCATACATCAAAATTCATGTTTGAAACATTCTAAAATTTCACAAGCATTTGAGTGATCATTAGTAGAACAAGCTAACCTGGCATTTAAGAACCGGAGAAGAGTGAGCAAGGCTTCTGTATATTTCTCTTGATTTTGTACAGCAGCTTGTTATGGCTTTTCTTCAACAGCAGCCGAAATCCTTACAACATTTTAAACAGTGTGCTGTGGGCACGAGCTTTTATTTGTGTTATGTTTTTTATAATATGGTATGCGATTGTTGTTGGTTGCATCAGCAACTCACTTCCATTTTACATATAATAAAAACTTGTATTCATTCATAATATTGTTAGCTACGTTTGTCTCCATCTAAAATGAAAAGTATATTGTCGGTGTGTTTCTTTGTTTTATTGTTGGTGATGCATATATTAATAATTTGGTGAGAATGCATGTTTTTATTATTACATAATAATACATGATTACGTGCATTGAACGATTGTGGTCCAAACGATTGTTTTTACCCAATACATGTTTGCAAGAAAACATTGAACATCGTCGAAACATGACTTGATTACTCAAATTAGAAGTTCCCGAAGATTGGTAGTTGTGGGTTACCGTGTTGAATACAATGAATCGAAAATTAAAAGTATCCATACCAATTAAACGACCCCAAATTAACCTTGAGAAAAAGAAAAAAAACTCGCGTTGCAAATGATTGAAACACAAATCATTATCCGACTCATATTGGATTAATTTGTCAGTAAAGTAAAATAGTTTAGAATCTAACATAGGCTATGATAAATCAACAACAATTATGATGGAAAAATATGCTCAGAAGTTAGAATTGAAAACGATAATCAACAAAGGCGTTAATACCAAAATATCGATGGCCACGTGTCACTTACCTAGGACCCGGGGCACGATATAAAAAAGATGACGAAGTACTCAATCCATCTCCCACGCGCTTTACCCCATTACGAGGAGTGATGGAAACCGAGGGTCATGATGCACCTAGTCTAGGTAGGTCTGAGCATGAAGGACGCGTGTTGAAGCTGTTACCTCTCAATCCTATACCGCAACAGAAGGATAGGGAGACGTGTCGATCACCAAGTGGATACCCAAGCGGTGATGAGTCACCAAAAGGATAAGAACCAGCGCATCAAGGACATCGAAGAAGCTGGACAGCGAAGATAGATTCTGTTAAGGAGGTGTCGATTCAGGAGTGGGCAACCAAGGCGGTGCAGGAAGTCCAGCTGTTGGCGAGAGACATCAAATGTTAGAAGGTACCAAGTGTAATAAAAACCAATTACCTCCATAAACTGCTATAAATACCCCACTCCACTGTGAAGGGAGGGGGTCGAGGAAATTTAGGTGGATAGGTTGAGGAAACAGTCACTATCTTGTAGTAAAATGTTATAATCTAGAATAGTATGAATATGAGTATGAGTATTAGTTTTCCCCAAGGACGTAGGCACACGACGTGCTGAACCTCGTTACATTGGTGTATTATTTATTATTCCAGTGTTAATCACTCCAGGTGATTTAATCTCTCCCATATAGAGATTCTCTGATCACTCAGCTCCCAAAACTACGATGAACTCCTTGGACTTGCTATCTTATCCGTAAATAGCACTGGGAATGAGAGTTGATGTGTGATTATGATCATTAAGGTTGTTATGATACTCATATAGGATAAACAGCAGACTCCGTTCTGTATCCTTCCACAGTGGGTTAGTGTAGTTGAATGCGCCCAACTAAGTTTTAAATACCTCTAGTCGATATCCTTCACCCCCGTGAATATGTCTGAGGTATTGCAGGACTAAGGCCACTTATCTAACAATATTTATTGTTACTCCACTCATTTTTAGTTGATGTATGATATGGGAAAATTAGTATCAACAGTTTTGCGCTAGAAATAGGGACCAGTGTCCTTGTATAATCACGATAACGAAGTTTTCAGCGTATTTTTCAGCTTTTAATTGGTATTCTCGGTATTTCAGTTCATTTTGAAAGTCACCAAATAATCTTTGTTTTTCGATAAGTTAAACATTTTTGGAAAACTAGATCTGTACCCTGAGGGACTCACACCACTTTTTAGTGGATAAAAGTGACCCTAAGGAAAGAAAATTTCTTAACCTGGAATGTAACAAGGGAAAAATAAGGCAAACTGAGTCACCTGCGGAGTATGTTTTCATTCTATAAAGGAAGGATTTGTTTTTAGACGTTTTCAGCAGATTTTGTCGTAGAATCCCAAGAGGATTCTCTTTTCCTTTTTCTTAAAAGACGAACAAAACTTTACTTTCTAACACGTACGGCAATACGAGGAAACATTTCCTCCTAAGGCATCGTAAATTTCAGGGGTGTAGCAGAGATCTCATAAGGCGAAGAACAGGCGCGGAAATCAAGAAGCATAAAGGCAAGAGCGTCAAGGAAAATGAGGCATCTCTGGAAGAAATTCAAGGCCACGAAAGAAGAAAAACCAAAGACGAGCGGATGGATCAGACGAAAGCTTTAAGCCAAGAAGGAAGTCCGAGGTACGAAGATATGATATTGGAGATGAGCAAGCCACGAGAAGACCTGGAGGAGCGAAGAAATGACGAACGCTACTCCGTTAACGAAGAAAGCATCCAGGAGATGAAAGTCGGGAGCAAAGAAAAGGTAATACCCCAAAATAAGCACGAAGGAATCCATAATATTATAAACCAAACGAAGGAAAGATGCACAGGCGACGTGCATTGCATAAAGTTTGATATGAACAAGGCCTCGGTATTCACCTTGGAGATAAAAATCCATAGGGATACCAACGAAGGAGAATTGATCGTGACTCAAAAAAGAAGTCAAGCCCAAAAGGAGAAGGAGGAGGACGCACCACCTAACAGCTGCGAAGTCAACACGAAAATGAAGAACAGACGAACTGCGGAGAAGTACCAGCCAGGAACAAAGACAAAGAAGTGCAAAAGGCAAAAGAACGGAGAAGGCACCAGCGACAAGAGAAGGACAACCGAATCATCATATACGGTCCTCACACTGAAACCATCGGAGATACTATGAAAAGAAGGAAGTAGAAGCGACTTTGCTTACCCATCCACAAGGGGAAAGCAAAAGGAGGAGAAAGCATGTCACAAAGATCGTTACGAGTATCACCAGACGCAGGGGAACAACACTGACCACTGTCAGCACCTACGTAGCACCATCGAGGGGTACATAGGCCGAGGAGAATTTGGCCAGTATGTGACTATCCCACAAAGATATTTTGTCCAAAGCACGGAGGAAAGTTATCATGAAAAAGGAGACGACAGGATATACTTATCTGCACCGAAGGATGCGGAGCACGAAGAAGATCAAACTAGTTAGGCACCACTAGTCGTGACGTTGATGATCCATGAGCGGAGCACCACGAAGGTGCTCATCGGGGAAGGAAGCACGAGCAATGTCATGTTTTACGAACAATTCCTACAAATGGGACTCAGGGACGAGCATATGGGCCGAACAATGGAATATATTCATGATGCCTATGGAATGACGATGGCGCCCAAAGGATAAATAACATTGCAGGTGGAGATAGGGCTTGTAAAGACCCAAACAAATTTCATTGTTATTGATCACCAACCCTGTACCATGCAGTGTTGGGGGAAAGGTGGATCCACGAAACTGGTGAAGAAGTATCGAAATGCCGACAAAAAATGAAATTCCCGACGGCATATGGAGAAATGCAAATTTGGAGAGAAACTTTGTTTTAATGCAGGAAGGAAAAAGGAGCTTACAAGAAGAAAATGGAGCTGACAGCACGAAGGGCAACATGAATAATAAGAAGACAATGATAAGGAGATTAAAGCTACAACAAAGGGAGATACCACGCGGATACAAAGATGGCAGCAGAGCTTATACATTCGGACTACAATAATAGACATTTTTAGGGGTGATTGCAACACCATACAAAAAAAATAGCAAGAAGCGCAACAGAACAATTGCCATAGACAAGGAGCATACCTACCGTACACAGGTCATCTCTAGGATCCTCGTACAAGCAAACGAGGCGAAAAGCAAGAATCCCGATGATAGAGATACTCACACGTCGTAAACTGCGGGAAAGCCTATTTCCCGGACTGTTATCCTAGATCCCCTCTGGCCAAGGGTGGTCGACAGATAGGGTCAGTCCAAGAAAACATGGGTAAACACACTTACCTGAGGGGAGTAAAATCCTATCAATTTTGGGTAAACACACTTACCCAGGGATAATCGCACTTATCTCAGGGTTAAAACAGTAGCCTTAAGCTGTGGAGAACATTCAAAAATACCAAGATACTGAAACAGACAAGTTATATAAAAAGAGTGTCCAGGTGAGCGAGGCCATCCTCGTCACCCACACGCAAGAAAAGTTCAAAGTAACGGAGCCATCTCCGCCCTATCAACAAAAATCCAAGCATCCACGGTAACAACCAAGCAGAAAAAAAAAGTTAGAGACGAGGCCATCCTCGTCCCAAAAAGAGAAAGATAAATACAAGTGAACGGGGCCATCCTCGTCACCATCAGTCAGAGTAAAAAAAAAAATCAAACATCAGGTACTTCGGCGCGGGGAAACTTTAATCCAAGAGTTGGGTACAAGGCATTGAAATGATCCTCGGCGGCCACAAAGGTATTATTAATAACCTCGGTGGATTCATGAGCATACTGGCGAACCCGATGCTCTGCACGGGCAGCTGCTTGTTCATTCACGCTCGCTTCAAGGGCCTTAAGTTTTTCACGAAGTTGGTTAAATTCGCTCACCAAGGATGCTTCACGAGTACCGAAGGAAGCAGTGGTGGTATTTCTCTCAGTGACCAAGCCTTCAACCGCTACAACCCTCTGGGTAAGATCACCCACTTGAGACTGCAACTTATGAAGTTGCTCCTCCAAACCTGCAAGCAGAGATAGAAAGATTTTATGAGAACTCAATCAAGGAGAAAAAGGAGAACAAGAAGACAATCATAGCACATGCCCTAAGCTACCTTGGGCATGACTCTGGGATAATTCAAGACTATGCTCGGCATCAATACGTTGGGAATCAACCCGGAAGAATTCTTGGGATAATTGATCATACTTATTTTCTAAGGTGTTTAGCGAAGCGATTCAACCTCAGTTTTCAAAGAACGATTGGCTATATCAAGGTTATGCACCCTTTCAGAGAATTCCCTAACAGCAGAAACCAAAGCACTGACATGCTGAGAAGACGAAGAGCCAGCTTCACCCACTTTCTTTTCCAATTCTTTCACCTTATGATACAATGAATTCATCTCTGCAACGTCCTTCGCCCATGTACCCCGCAAATTCTCCAAATCTTGTCGGGCATCAGCATTTTGTTTCTTTTGAAGAACAATACGTTGTTCCATTGTATTAATATCCCCTCTCAATCCCCTCTCAATTTCGTAATAAGCTCATCTTTTAACCTCAGAGAAGCCTGTAGATTATTCATTTCTGCCACCATGTCAACGGTATGAGAGCGAGAAGTCTCCAGCTCGGTTTCAAGGACACGATTAATGGCTAAGTGCCTATCTATCATTATTTCATTATACCAAAGGTCACGACGGAATCTATCGCATTCAACACGAAGGTCTTCAACGAAGAGAATAAGAAAGAGGAGACGATAATGAATATTCAATCCCCATACAAGAATACACATACAAGCAAAGGCAGAGAAACACAAACAGAAAAAGAAATAGACCAAGCTTACCCGTAGATTTTTTCATTTCATGGGTTAATGCGGAGTCAGTCGAGGTACGGGCCTTCTGGGCAATTTCCTTGTCAGCTTGGGCGTCACGCAAGTTCTTCTTCAAATCCGCCAGCTCCTTCTCCAACTCAGTTACCCTCGAAGACGAAGTATTACCTTGTCGGGAGTATTCCAACTCGTTGAACTTCTTAATTGCGGTGTCACGGTCAGAAACAATCTGAGTAGCATAAGCTTCAAGTTGAGCACACTTGGCGGGATAAAACTTCAACAGCGGAGCAGCACTCCGCACATATTGAGACAACTACGGGAAAAAGGGAAAGTGGTAAGACACAAGTTCAGGGAACGAAGAAGAATCATGTCAACATCAACAATAAAAGAAACTTACCGCATACAAGTTCAACTCCGGGAGGGAGCCGGAGAACTGCTTCACTATTTCCTGGGCCTTCTCCAGCGTAGGTACTTGACCAACAGCAAGGGGATGAGAAGGGTCCAAAAAGCAATCCTGCATCCTTGCCACTTGAGACCCCAAGGTCTTCTCCAACTGCGATCTCTCCTCGGGACTCACCAACAATGCACTCACAGAGGAAATATGCGACGAAGGTCTCAAACAGCGTGCACACAATACCTCGTCAGACTCCATTAGAAGCGGGGATTTACCAGTCGAAGATACAGCCGCAGGGGCATAGGGAACTATCTTGAACAACGGAGAAACACTCAAACCAACATTAAAGGGAGCAATGGGGAAGGCAGAGGAGGTACTGGTACTCAGCAGCGGAGAAATGCTAATTGTACCCTTACAGGAAGAACCCGTCCAATCTAAACGAGGAAGACCGGGCAGCGGAGAACCAAACAACGAAGTACCTACCACACCCGAAGATGAAGCAGGCATGATAGCCAACGAAGTAGGCTGCGGAGAATTAGTCACACTTCCATCAACTTTACATTTCTTCTTCTCCTTCTCAGAGGTTAAGTCAATAGGCTGATCAATATTACCTGAACCAGTACCAACAAGAGCATCACCACTACCCCCAACACTACCATCATTTTTCCGCTTCTTGGAATTAACATCAACATCCATACCATCATCATATGAAAACTTGGAAGATGCACTTTCATCATCATCATCATCACTATCATTTTCGTCTTCTCCTTCCAAGATGACACCAATCCTTTTCCCCTTACCAGCACCATCAACAAGGTCATCCTCCAACACTTCGTTGGGAGGACTACCACCAGTAATTTGCTCTTCTTCTTCACCAAACTTCTTCTTCAAAGAACGCTTCTTCGACTGCAGCAACATATACCTTTATCAAAACTATGGCTTCGAGGGGAAAGGACAGAGAAATACAAGAAATACAGAAAATATCAAAATCCATACCTTTGACAACGAAGCAGAACCATCTTCCTTCCCCGGGGTAGATACATCGCCCTTTCCAACTTTAGCCTTCCTCTTTCTAGGCACAGTAGCAGACTCCTTGTTAAACATCCAAGCAATGAAGTTGCGATACTGCGGAGGAAGCTCAGACAAAAGCCTAGGCACTCTTTTCCCCGAAGCATCAATCTTAAAACCAGCAAACCAAGGGCCAACAACTTTCAGAGGAGTTCGCATCCACCTTTGGCCATGATCAAGATGAATTATTTCTTCCATTGGGAAGATATCTTTAGTACCAGGAATCTTGGTACGATTAACATCATCACAGTCCAGCAGCAACGAAGGAATTTCCGAAGTTCTAAGACGACGAGGGCCCACACACCATGGAAAATAATTTGTGGCTTGAATAGCATCACCCCACTTTGCATTAAAATTGGCAGGAGTATAACGCGAAGGATCGTCATTAACAGGAGGATCGAAAGGATTTTAACAGCTTATCCTTGATTTACCTTTGCTACGAAGCCAGCACTCATGAAGAAGCCTAAGGAAGTTTCCACTGTATTGAAAGATTCCTCGAATAAAGCTCTTTGAGGAAATTTGGCGGTTCGACAGCACATCAAAATAAAAGAGATCGTCAGGGTTGAACAGAGGAAGAACCAAACCAGCAGCAAGTTGACCAACCATAATGAGAAGGGTGTTCTCATCAGGGGGAAACTGGAAACCATATGCTCGGTCAGAACATTTGTTTCTCC
The DNA here is from genome assembly GCA_023529015.1 of Papaver nudicaule. Lineage (NCBI taxonomy): Eukaryota > Viridiplantae > Streptophyta > Magnoliopsida > Ranunculales > Papaveraceae > Papaver > Papaver nudicaule. The sequence continues at coordinate 765 of JAJJMA010197315.1, read as the reverse complement.
GTAGTATTCAATCTCAAAACCATCTAGAGAGTAGGTACTTTTGATCTCCTCGAGGGGTATGTGACGATAACTCTTTGTGGACGAAGGTTCAAGCCTTGATACTTCGTAGTGGGGGGTACTAGTGTCAATCACTTCAACCGAGACTATCGAGGACGAAGTCTCTGACTTAGACTTCGAAGCCTTGGATTTCTTTCTCGTCATGATTCTGAGAAGACAAGAGAAAGAATAAAGATGCAGAAAAAGCAAGAACAGACATGGAAGGCAAAACAATCGCCATGCAGGGTAAACAAAACAAATCAACAGTAAACACAAACAATCACTACGACAGAAGAAAATGAACCAAGCAGTCAACAGTAGCAGTGATCGGTGATGTCATACGAAGAAGAAAAATAAATATCGTTACAGAAGAAAATGAGAAGTCAAAAGAATTACCTGAAGAAGGAAGCCAAAACTGCACTGAGTAAAGGAAAAGCAAGAACTAGCCGCTAGAATTCGCTGGAAAGAAAGATCAGAGGTAAAAGAAGGGAAGAAACCGACAGCGACAGGGGAAAAAAAAAGATTTCTTACGAGAGGAAGCAGAGAGAAAAAATAAAGAAGAAGAAGTTAAAACCCAGATCCTCTTTCTGATACTTATAGCCTCGAGGAATGATTAGTAACTAGCGCAAGATACGAGGGAAAGTTTTATACACGATCTAAGATTGGGACCACATAATAAAGACGTGGGAAAGTGGCGGCAGAAAGAGAAGGGTTTTCTTCCATAATTAC
>JAJJMA010197312.1:0-10780 GCA_023529015.1 Papaver nudicaule | reverse complement strand
AGGCGTAGCATCAAGGCGATGAAAAGTGAGACTTTTTGCTGTCAACTGGTTAATGAGAAATGGTAGGTCATTCTACTTCTTTCATTATTGCTTAGGTTGAGTGAATTGTCGTTCTTTTCATCAGCCGTATCTACTCCTTGATTTTTGTTATCACTTGTTGGGTACGAGGGGTGCGCCTTTTTGCTGCTTAGGTGTAAGTAGCAGCAAATTGTTGTTCGCGGCTAACCTGCCAAATCCTCTACTACTATCATTATCACTTTGTGGTAGTATAGAAGTAGAGGGTTTGGAGGTTTGTGGCCGTGTGCGCCTTTTTTGCTGTGAAATTGTGTGGATGTGAGTTTGTGCTTATGTATTTGTTAAATGGAGGTTAATTATTATGGATTCCTTGTGCTATTTTGCAGGTTATTATGGCAGAAGTTGAGGTAGATGAAAATGGACTTCCCACTGGCGACTTGACAGCTAAAATGGGTCATTTTAAGGGCTCCTTGGTACGTACTCATATCCCTATCTCCTACCAAAAATTGGAGGCAGGTTGATAGGTGCTCAAAATACCTATTCAAGAGTACCTTAATCATGCACTTTAGTCGATTTGAGCTTCATACATCGTTTGTTTTTCTTGTTTTCTATTTTGTTTGTAATTTGTAATAATATTCAATAAAATGAAGCAGAAACTCCATTACAAGTTGGTGACTCTAGGATGGTCGAGTCACGTATAAGAGAAGAGCAAGGCTACAAAGGTGTCGCAAGAGAATCACTAAGGGGCATCCACAATTCACTGAAGGCATCCAAGGAAGATTACTGAGGCACCCAGACGAATTTACTCAGGGCTGCCTTGGAGAACAAACACATGAGGGCACCACCAAGGGTTCAAGGCGCCGCGTTATTACCAGCCGCAACAGAATGCTAAGGGGTAACCCTTATCTTAATTAAAACAGACGAAGACTTTTCTTTCTGTCTCAGATCTAGTTGTCTGAGAGGTGGAGCTGAAGACTAGGGAAGAACAGAGAGGCGATGGGGGAAAATCAGAGAATCAAAGAGGAAAATCAGAGAGAGGGTGTTGCGGGTTCAGGCCAAGAAGACCAGAGAAGAACCAAGATGCTATTTCGGGTCAGTTAACCAGTATGTTTGTGTTCCAGGGAAGAATTGCGCTGTGTTGGTGTTCTGATGGGTTTGAATGTTGGTTCAATTGCTGGGTTGAAGCCTGAGCTGTGGTGAGTATTGAAGTGATGATGTATGAGCTGCTGAGGAAGAAATTTCTGCAGGAACACAGATGGGTTCTGTGCTGATGAATGAAGACTGTTTGCGCTGCTGTTGATGGCTGAGAAGGAATTGAAGAAATTGGAGCGGTATTGAAGTTCAGATGATGATTTTGAAGCTTGGGGTTAGTTTGATTTTGCTCTGAGTGACTGATTGAGTGTTGATTTAGCTCCTGGTGATGAGTTTGTTTCATCAGGAGAATTTTGGGGTTGAATTTGCTCTGTCGGAATCCGACTGAAAGGGAGATGATGGCGAGTGTGTGACTGGTACGTGTGGCAGGTGCTAAGCACGTGTGCCAGGAGTACGTGCAGACGGAGATGGCGTGTGTGTGCGACCTGCACGTGTAGTCGAGTTGAGTTGGATCGCCGAGTTGAGTCGAGCCTGCGAGTTGTGACGAGTTAGTCTGTGTGTGAACCGTACGTGTGGATTGGGCGTGTGACTTGCACATGCTCTGGATGCTGGGCTACTTTGTGTTGGGTTCAGGTTTAATGGGCTGCGAGTTGGGCTTGCTATGGGTTTCAGATTTGGTCTTTGGGTTTAGTTTTGGAAATCAGGTTAGGTTTTGGTTGTGCATAAATAAGAGAAAAACTTCACAAGAGTTTATCATCACTGTTCACGACGGGGTTACTGTTCACAGAGGCAAGTTTTGAGTTTTCTCCTGTACACGGTTTACGAGGCAGAGGTTTTGGAGCAAAATCAAGGGTTTTTGGCACGGATTTCGAGGTGGAGCTTGGGGGAAAGATTGGAACTTGTCTACAAAGGGTTTTGATGATTTCTTTTACTTCTTTAGCATTTTATTTAGCTTTCAAAAACATTATGAGTAGCTAATTTTATTGTTATTGGTTAAGGATGTAGTCCTAAATTGCAAAAGACATGCTTTTTGATTAATTATGAAGTAAAACCTTATTCATATCATTATCGTCACTATTTTACCGTTTGATTGAGTGTATGATTGATGTATTACACTAGGTTTAGGTGCCTTATGATTCAAGTGGCCAATTGGATTAAATTGTATCTATAACCATTGCTAGAATTAGGTATGAGATACGAAATAGTCGATTACCTATTCACTTTGTAGCACAACATGATAATTGAGGTGGTGATAGCTTTGAGAATCATGTGTAGGATATTGCCTATGTTGAATGAACCATTCATGGTGGTTCATTGCATTGATTAGTCTATTTCATGGAATTTAATGCTCGTAGAGAGTTGAACTTGATACTCATGGTGTCGAGTTATTCTCTAGGTAGTATTCATGCATACATCGTTATGGTGCATGATGACTTAAGGAAATTGCGGAATATATTTGCGATGAATTATTCTAGGACTTTTGATGATGATAGAATAAGTAGAGACTTCATATATTATTTCATATGCATGTTGAGCAATTGAAGACGAAAACCTTAACCAATATTTCTTATTCCTGATTTCATATTATTTTTCCTTATTCATATTATTCTTTGCTTCCATTTATTTACTTTCGTTTATTTGCTTTGCTTTATTTTACTTTTAGTTACAAAACAACAAACAAACCCCCCCCATTTTGGTTACTTAAGGATTCATTTATAAAAATAACAAACCATTATCTCCCTGCGAACGAACTTGTTCTTACCTCTATATTATTCTATCATATATTGTGAAGGTTTAGAGCTTAATTATATTTGTGCGGTTTCGACACGCATCACAGGTGCCGATGAAGGATAAAATGGATGTCTGGCGGCAGCTAAAGGTATATCCCCTAAAATTTCTGAATTTTGTTTAGGTTCATAGTTTCTGGTTAATACCTTGAGATAGTAATTGGTGTGGTTTGGTTTCAGGACGAATATGTAATTCCTGATACTTCAAGAAAGACTACTATAAAGGGGTTGGCTGAACCATGGAGGAGACTCAAGTTTGAGTTGCGAAGAAACTACTACGATACTTGCAACACCCATCAAGAAAGACTGCTGAATGTTCCTCCTGAAATAAAAGAAGAAGACTGGGTGGCATTCTGTGAGTATGAGAAGACTCTGGAAGCAGTGAAAAGTAGGAAGACTTTGGTTTTTTTGTAAAGAGGAAGACACTCTGCCAAAACATGTAATTTTCATAACTTGCAAACTGTCGGATATGTAGCTAAAGCAGGTTTTCTAGCCCTGCTGTTTTATATAATGAAAAATATTTCATGCTTCTCTTTTTGCTTTCTGTTAATTTTCATGCATCTTGTTTTCTGAATACTAACTTGTTTTGTATGAACCGGCTGTTATAACAAAAAGGTAATGATGAATGGTCACTTTCTATCTTTTGCTCGCAAGTTCTCTTTGTTTACATCTTATATTTTCTGTATCTTTGGTGTTTTCAGATGTGCAAGGCAGGATATGTAGCTTGACTGTTCAATTCAAGCGACTATTGGCGCAAACTTGGTAAGCTCTCTAGTACTGTGAAATTTTTGCTGTTATTATTGTCTAGTGAAATTGAATATGGATCAAGTGTAGATGAAAACAAACTTCATTATATTACATATATAGGTAGAGAACATAGAAACTTACATTGTAGAAAACATAGAAACTTAGCTAGAAAACATAGAAACATAACTAGAATATAGATAGAAACATAGATTTCTGTCTTTAGATATCATTTGTTGTCTTTAGAATATAGATAGAAACATAACAAAAAAGTTCCTCCTTAAACACCAGCAACAACATTACTACCAACAGATTCAGCACCACCACCAACAGGACCACCAGCACCACCACCATCAGGACCAGGCTGACCAGCAGCAGCACCAAAACCACCACCAACAAGACCAGCACCACCACCACCAGCAGGTACAACGCCAGCATGATTGTTCTCGTCTGGACCATTTGTAAAGTTTCCATAGATTGCAATCATATCCCTAGTTCCCTCAAGGAAGGCAATGAAATTATTATAGTCACTGTAAGGATCATGTACAGTGCATACTCCGCTGAGACGGCCAAGAACACAACACTGATTGGGTCCTCTTCTGGCTGGCGTACTGTACGGATAATTGCGATGGTATTTGATACGTTCTTGTTGAAATCTTCTCCTGATGTCATCAGTTACTCTAGGATCATTCGCATACCTACCAGCCATGTTTATCAGAACTCACTGTTCTCTCCGGTAATGAGGTCTCTATGTTCTAATGGAACAATTTATAGAGAAAGGAAAGTACCAACAGACACCAACAATTTTGGGGGGACGCGACCATTGAATTTACTTGAACAGTTACAACCCAAACGTATCAGTGCCAACATGAACAGTTACAACCCATGGGCAACTTTTGGTATTCTCCTCTCTGACTAAACCAACACGTATTCAGTCAGAGTGATTCAGCCCACCAACCAGACAGCTGACTCCATCTTATCCATCGAGAGAAGGGGAAAAAAGGGCGATTTCAGTTTTTTCATTTCTCTCTTTCGTTCTTTCTCTCTTCTCTGCACTCGATTTCAGTTCTTATCCCATTCCCACTCTCTTCACTCGATTTCAGTTTTTTTTCTCAAACCCTCTCTCAAAACCCTCTCTCAAATCCCTCTCTCAAAACCCTGAGTTAGTGATTCTCGTCGATTCTCTCTGCGTAAGAATCCCTAATTTCTCAAAACCCAAATTTTTGTCGTATATTTTCTAAGAACCCTAATTTTGCTATTGGTTATAGATCTGATGATTTTTCGTTTTTTTGTTTAGGTACTGCTGTTGATACTGCTGCTGGAAGAACTAGGTATAAAAAAACCCTAATTTATGTTGTTGGTTATAGATCTAATTAAGATGTTTTTAGGTTTTTGATTTGGGTATTCAATGATTTAAGTTGCTGTTGATTTTAGGTTTGTTTGGGTATTTGGGTCTTTGGGTATTCAATGATTTAAGCTTTTGTTGATTTTAGGTTTAGCTGTTGGTGATGATCTAGTGTTGTTGGTACTGCAGTTTTTGATTCTGGTGTTGTCGATACTGGTGGTGTTGGTATAAATCTTTTCTTTTAGGTTTTGTTACTACTGCTGTTGTTTATGTTAGTTCATGATTCAGTTATTTAGTTTTTCTTTCAGGATTCTGAGCTTTTACATATATCTCAGATAAGGGTTGGATGACTTTCAGACCTAAATCTGTAATGTGCTTATGTCTTCCTCCCTCTTAATTACAGGTAATTATGGCTGCAGTGGAGGTCGATGAAGAAAAACAAGTGCCACACATGTATAAGGAAGATGCCTGGAGAGAACTACAAGTGCAAACTTACCAGGCTTTTATAGCAGATATGTTTGGAGAAAAACATTCTACACAAGAAGAAAGGCTTTTATTTGTTCCTCCAAATATTAAAGAAGAGGACTGGAAAGTGTTCTGCGAGAATGAGAACAACCTGGACCAACAGAAAGCAGAGAAGATCATATGAGGAACCTTCCAGTTAGAATGATTATTGCCTAGTCATGTGAAAGTGTTGCTGGATGACATTCTGCTTCTAGTCTTTTTTTGTTTTGCCTTTTTTGGATAACACATTTTGGGGGTTAAATTGAATGTTTTAAATGATGTTTTTTTTTTTTGTATATGTTTGTGTTCTGTTATAATGTGATGATGCAGGTGACTGCAGTTGAGGTTCACTGAAGCGGTAGTAGCCACCCGGGGAATATCATTCCCTGGTAAGTACTTAGATAGCTTCATCTATATGATATTGTGTGATCTTTTTAGTGTTTCCTGAACCGTCATATTGCGAGATTTTTCACTTTTGTTGGGTCAAGTTACACTTGAGTGTGATAGGCATTTGTTTTAGCTGCCTAATGTTTACTGGATTGTCAACGTACATTTTTTATTTACAAGTAGGAGATACATTATTTGAATGTCGTGTTTGTAGTTCTAACACAGAACTAAGTTAGAATCTGAATTGAAATGTCTTGAATTTTCTTGGTGATCTTTAATGCATACTTAAACATGTATGATTGAACACATCTATGTGATTGCAGTTGAGGTTCACTAAAGCGGTAGTAGCCACCCGGGGGAATAACAATCCCTGGTAAGTACTTATCTAGCTACTTTCATTTGTTTTTGCCTCTGATATTGATCAATTTCTCTATATTGACATTTGGTTTATACTTTCATGCGAGGTATTGTGCTGCGGGCTTATGCAAAGGGAAAGGCTAGGGTACAGTGAAGGATAAGAATGCATTTGGATGACAGGTATATGACCTCTCCTGTATCACATCAATTAGGCAAATTTTGTTGTTCTAAGTTAAGGTTTCTGAATATTGGATACAATGGTTAACAATTGCAGGGATATCATGCACTTTCAGCTATATGGGAAGGTACAACAAAGCCAAGGCCTTACTGTGCAAATTCCTTAACCTTTGAGCTGTATTGACTGCCCCTTGCTATATTGAAGTATGTATGCAAATGGTTGTGCTACATTTTACAGTAGCAAGGGACAATCAATACAGGTTTAAATTCTTAAGGTTGTTACCATGTCGACGGATGTAGCTTTTCCTTTGCAGCCCTCATTTCGACAACTTCGGCAAAGACAGGTACTGAAACTAGCTAGGTCTTATAGAACGAGAACACTAAGTAAACTTGAAATATTGTCTGAAACTAGCTATGTTTCGTTATTATAAGTTCTGTTTTTTTGGCTAAGTGTAGCACCAAGTAAACTTGAAATATTGTCTAAGTATGGAATATTGTCTAAGTATAAATGAAATTTTGGTATTGAATATCTTTAAATGAATGAAATTGATTCTATGAATGTATGATTCTGTGAATGTATGATTGGGGAATTGGGGAACTGTAGGTGCAGGGGAATGGGGGAATTGCAGGGGTATTGCCTGCAATTCCAGGGCTGGTAAACCAGGAAAATCTGCTTTTTTTTTTCTGTTAAAACTTTAGCAACGGTAATTCACCATTTCTATTTTCAGGGAAAGTTGGTCTACGTTGACCTGGTCAAGGTTTAGCAACGGAGAAATTGCGTTGCTACAAAAAGGAAGTCGGTCTTCCTTGACCTGGTCAAGATTTAGCAACGGAAAAAATACGTTGCTAAAATATCCCCGGCAAAGGGAAGTCGGTCTTTGTTGACCTGGTCAAGGTTTAGAAACGGTAATATGGCCGTTGCGGGCTAAAATAAGAAACGGAAATCGGGCCGTTGCTGGAAAATATCCGAAACGGCGATGAAGCCGTTGCTTACTAAAATCAGAAACGGAAATTAGGCCGTTGCGGGAAAAATTAAGCAACGGAAAAAAAGCCGTTGCGGGCAAAATCTAGCAACGGCGGAACTGCTCCGTTGCTAGTACCGTTGCTAACCTTGAGACGCAACGGCAACATTACCGTTGCTAAAATTCGTCACACCATGAATCGCAACGGCCGGTCCCCGTTACTAACACTTTTCGCAACCCATGAGCACCGTTGCTACCCCCCAAATATGGTGTAGTGTCTAATCCGTCCTACGGATTAGGTCTTCTAGTATGGACTCAAGCTCGAGTCCTGGGGACTCCTGCTGTGAGGATCCTGGCTCTGGGAGTCCATGTCGTATGATATGTTCACATATCATACTCATCTAATCCGCCCTACGGATTAGGTCTTCAGCTCTGGACTCTAGCTGTGTAGAGTCCAGATCCTCTGATCTGTTGTCCAGATCAGAGTTTCTGGGACTCACCCTCTAGGGAGTCCATGTCGTATGGTCTGTTCACAGATCATACTCATCTAATCCGTCCTACGGATTAGGTCTTCTAGTATGGACTCCAGCTCGAGCCCTGGGGACTCCTGCTGTGAGGATCCTGGCTCTGGGAGTCCATGTCGTATGATATGTTCACATATCATACTCATCTAATCCGCCCTACGGATTAGGTCTTCAGCTCTGGACTCTAGCTGTGTAGAGTCCAGATCCTCTGATCTGTTGTCCAGATCAGAGTTTCTCCTCGGCGCTGCTCTTGAGGATCCATTCAGTCTAGAGGTACCATTGGCTGCTCTGGAGGGTTCACCCTTCCCAGAGGTACCCTCTCGACTTTTCTCTGGGACCTTCCCTCTGGGAAGTCCGTTTAGAGCATCGATGATTTGAATGTTTCCCTCCAGAGATTGCTCAGTAGAACTGTGTGAGTCTGTCGTGTGCAGACCCAAGTCCTCTTCTACTCTCTGAGGGTCAACTTCCGCCCTCCGAATAACCGATGCCTCAGAGGCAGTTTTTTCCCGAGGGGGCTTGGCGTGATAAACCTCTGTCAAAGGTTTGGTTTTCTCAGGGACGCCACTGGCAGTACCCTTCTAACCTTGTGCCCCAGGTCTTTTCCCTGCAGTGTGGATGGTCTTCCCCAGAACCCCATTACTGGTGCTCTGAGGGACCTTTACCGGAAAACCTGGCGGTGCACTCTCTCCAGAGGCGACAGTATCCTCTGGGACTTCACGATCCATGTTCTGCAATCCACTTCTGGTTATCCTCCTCGGAGGCTCTCCCAGAGTATGTGGTGCTCGCAGAGTATAGGGACCACTTCTGGATATCCTCCCCGGAGGCTCTCCCTCGACAAGTGCTAGTTGAAACCTGATAACTCCAGATATTCAAAATATCCGTACGCCTTTTCAAAATATCTTACAAGCATTTTTGGAAAAGGACAAGGTTATTTAAAAAGTTAAAGCTGGTGAGAAGGTTTTTTGGGTCGTCAGTTTTTGTCTGAGAGTGAAGTCAGCAAAGACAGTGGTGTCAGTACTTTTCTCTGAGGACCCCTTTTTCTCCAATGGAGTTTTTTGAAGAAAAAACCATCTCTGGGAAGATTCCAGTTTTAAAAGTATGTGTTGTTGGAAGAAATCAACAACATGAGTTTTGTTTATCCTTTGAAAACAAAATCTGGGTTTAAAGATCTAACTTTTATGAAGATAAAAGTTAGGTTTTTGTAAAAAATCAAATTTTATTTTGTAAAGAAAATCAAGGATTTTTCACAAACAACTAGTAAAGAAGCAACTTTTAACACTTAAAAGCATAAAAGGTCTCACCTTTACTAAGAATACTAAGCTTTCCCTGCGAGATCTATGAGATCCAGGAGCTTTTCTTCCTCACAGTAAAGGTTGGGTTAAGAGACAAATGAAAAAGATTAGAAATAGACCAGGAAGGATAAATCCTTTACCTAGTCCCTGTTTCTAGCGCCAAAATGTGAGTCTAGAAATCTCTGAGATCACACCCAACGGTCTTAGATGAAGATCTACTCAAGAACACTTAAGCATAAACACATCTAAGTTAAAATCAAGAATCTAAAACTATCTAACATAAAATAAATGAAAGAAAGTAAAAGAATCAGGACACAAGTACGTTTTTTAACAAGGTTCTTCCTCACGGTGGAGGCTTACATCCTTGGTATTTCATTAATCATGAGTGTGGTTACAAGGTTAGCTACCTTCACAATTAACTAAATAGTCTTCAAGTCTTGATCTTCTATCAAAGTCTTCAAGTCTTCTTCAAGTTCTCACTTCACAAGTCACAAACCTAGTTGTAGGATGTCGTATCCGGTCTCCTAGGGTTTCCCTTGTGAGTTCTAACTTAGTTTCTATCTCTTCAAGAGCTGGGTATTTATAGACAAGAAGGTAAGGGAGTACATATTCCAGTGTTACAAGGGCTATGGAAACTAAACTATTTCTATTTATTCCTCGAGATGCACAATTCCTTCTGGGAGTCTTCCTCTCTGGACGTCCGTCTCTGAGATACCTCTCAGAGGTATGTTTGAGCCTTCCTTAGACATCGTATAGCCTCTGGCATCCGATCTTCTAGTACACCATCTCTCAGAATGTCCCTTGAAACGCACCTTCTAGAATATGACTTCTTTAGCTCTTCTCGTACCGTGTCTTTTCGGAGAGTATTCTCTGAGGCCAGTCCCCAATGGGACCTTCCAGAGAATATTCTCATTCTTGCAGGTTCCAGACTGTTTGACCGCATTCTCAGAGAAACCCTAGGTTTGACTGGTGCTAAACAGTTGTATCCCACTTTCTGACTTGGCATTTAATGCCTCTGTAGTACCCTCAACCTTATCCGTGCTTTAGCCTGTCGCACTTTACACGCGTCTCATCCTCAAGTGGGGTGCGGTCAGTTACTTTTAGGGATTATCCCATACCTCTCGGTGTATTCACTAACTTGCTACCGCCCCTAGGATGGTGCCACGTGTCCATCAAATTTCTGGTACCTACATCATGTTCTTTTACTAATGGTGGCATTCAAGTGGACATGTGTCCCTCCTATATTTGTCATCTCATGCGATATCTTGCCTACATATATATATATATAGGCTGCGTACGCTTGTCCATCTATGTCTGATTTGGTACCTATTTTGAATGAACCGTAATATTTTACAGCCTTTCAAAATCTTTGAAGGCCGACAAAACGGGGACAAAATGGGCTAATCTACCCTTTAAAGATTAGTGCTTAATTTTTTAATTAGCGTTAATAATATGATTAGTTGTAATGATCAGTGTTAAAATTAATTATTAGTGTTAAAGTTAATTATTAGTGTTGATGATTAGTTTTAGTGATTGTTTTGATGGGAAAAAAAAAGATTTGAGTTTCAGCTGACTCTTACAGTTTTTTATCAGC
>JAJJMA010197298.1:0-16848 GCA_023529015.1 Papaver nudicaule | reverse complement strand
GTTGGTCCGTAATCCATCCAGGGATTTGCCAAGACTAGTCTTGAGTTGGACCGATCACTTGTGATCCTACTCCGGTTATCAGATTTGGATATTGATTTTTGAGATCGTCCATATCTTACCATAAGACTCACGAGCCCAAACGAAAAGTTGGTAGTATTACGGTACCCCTGCTTTTCAATTACCATAAAGTCGAATTACGGTTAACTCGGCGGTCAATGTGAGTCTACGACCCAAACACATCAAAATCAAATTTTACGACCCAGACCTTCATTTCATCAAAAAGTAACGACCCTTTTACACAAAATCTCTATTTCTTTCATGCCCAGAACTTGAAGACAAAGCCTTCATTTTCTCTGGCAATCTAGCGGATGGCGACTGTAAAAAGAAGTACTCTTGTTAAGATAACCAACATCAATGGAACAAGAGTCGATAAGGCTTGTGTTATTGTTTCTGAGACAAGACCAAAATATCAACGACAATAGAGTTGAACAATACCCACTTCTATAAATACCATAACCAGGTATTAATTCAATCACAAACTATTATGTATACACAAATCCCATTTCACTGCGAGACATGCATCTTTTCATGACATAAATCAGAAAACAATCATGTCCTTCCAATTTTCTGCCACACCCTGGTTCAATTTGAATATTAAAATTGGTGCAACCATCGTATGTCCAATATTAGATTAGTTATCTGGTATAAGTGACAACTAACATGACTGCTCACCCAATTAACATTTTCATGACATAATGAAATAATCATGAAACTACGACAAATTCAACGTTAGTTCTTTCAAATAGCAAATTTAAATTTGAATTAAAACGAACTTAACTGCACGTTCATGCTTTTGAATCCCGCTGTACTTTTGGTTTGGCTGTTTTTAATAACGAAAGTCCATGTTAATGATCAAGCCATTATATAATAAGGTATTCCTCCGATTCTCATGAAGTGATATCTGAAACATCGTGTCTTTTCAAATTTACACGGCTTTCACAAATATATCATTTTGGTACTAAGCGTAATAACGGTAAAATTTTCTTCTGTAAGCGAAATAAGAAATTTTTAGCATGAATATTCAATCAAAGAAAACGAATAGTTTTATAACCATGATCAAATTCAAAACCTGGTTAACATACAAAAATGGGGTTATTACTTTAATAGATGATGCCAACAAATACATATATATATAACATGTCTTACTCAATGTTCTCAAAACCGAACTAGACGTCGAACCGGAAAAATTACTGGGTCAGGGTCAACAGATCCAACCAGTGCTTTAACCCGGGTTTACTGGGTCAAATACATAAGAAGCAATTTAGATTGAGGCGAAGACCTTATAAATATGCATTAATATTAATTAGGCTAGTTTAGTAAATAAATATGTCATGTGGAATGAATTGTATCTGACGACCATGTTTTTTTTTTTCCTTTTAAAATCGAAGGTTACAAATAAGCCATCTCAGTCGGTAGACACTAACCTGGAGGTTGAACCAGTACAAAGAGGAAACAAGAAAATCAGAAAAGATACAATAATTTAAGGAAATAAGTATAAACATTTTGTCGTTTCCCAGTAGGGCCCTAAGAGAAAGTGCTATGATAGACATTTCCTTGATCTAACCTCTAAATTGGTACAACAACTATATACTATAAACAAAAGTAGAGAGTTCTCCCGTCTTTACTGATATAAGTTAAACCATGGCTATCAGATGCCAGAGATATGTGATTAAAAAAAAGAAGAAGGTGAATACCCCCCTCCCCTATATATATATATAACGTCCATTTAGCTATGGCTTAACGTTGAAAATATAGTGTTTCCATTCTTTTTTTGAAAGAGAAAATATAGTGTTTCCAATTGAATAAAAACCACTACTTCTAATTTGTTTCGATTAAGATGTAGTAAGAAAACAAACAAGCAAACGAAAATCATTATCATCAACAAATTTTGACATTTTTGATCTCGCTCTGTGAATCGGAGAGCATTCGAGTCAACTCTACTTACTCTGATTCTTAACCAGATCTCCTCTTTTGCTCAATCAATGATGTTCTGTGGAGATTTCTAGTAGCGAGTTCGATGATCAACATAATGAAGAAGAAAAAGGTAAAAATGAAAACCTATCAACCTCTTCATCTACCCACCTTCTTCACCGACACCACCTTATACACCACCACCATCCACCACAACCCCAAATCACCCCTAATCCTATTACCATTAACCTCACTTTCAATCAAATGTTAACCTTTCCCATTCAACCATGCACAACCTAAAAATCAAATTAGCGGCAGCAGCCGAAACAAAAAACTAAAATAATAACTACACAAAGTGCACAACCCAACCCGATGAGGAGTATAATTGAGACAACAACTCAAGTTCAACCATGGTTTGATGAAAAACCTCACCCTGGTTTGTTCAGATCTCCTAGGGTATATTCATTTGGAGGAAATCAAAATTTTGAACAGAAGGGAGAGCCCATCTATTTCAGGATTTATGTTTCTTTTCTTTTTGCAATGGAAGGTTTTTTCAATAGGCAACGGAAGTGGGTATTGTATCTTCATTTCTCGGGTTTTGTCACGGCTATTCTCGTCATATTGGTAGAGTCTGTCTCTACAAAACCCATGCAAGGGACTTTAGCAGGAAGGTGGCTTCCGGTTGAACAGACACCGACGGGTATACATGTCGGGAAGGAACTGTGTTCGACTAAGTCTACTCAACAAGGGATGGTTCTCAGGTCTCTAGCTAATTTGCTCAACCAAACAACACGTGGTGAGACAACAACGAGATTTCAGGGGCGATACACAAGTGGACAAAAAGAGAAAGATAAAGGACAAATGGTATTTATCTTTTGTGGTTCGGTTAGTGAGCTAGATAAAAAATGGGACCCAGGGAGAGTAGGTGGCCCTAACAAATGTGGGGATAACCAATTCCAAGTATGGTTCGATCAACATAGGGTCTTTATGGGATTCTTGGTATCTGGTCATTTCAGTTACATGGGTTCCCGTATGAACTGGTGGGGGGCAGTCCATAATTCGGGTGTATACACGATTTGTTTTACGTTTTATTTGCTTTCGTTGTTTAGGAAAAATAAAAAAAAACCAAAAGACTGACTCTGCTAGTCGTCAGTGTGTTTGGTGTATTACGGTGTCTTTGGTACTTAGTCTAGTTCTCTTGGTTTTCACATGTCACTTCTGGACTTTCCTTTATGGTTCTGGCAGCGTGTCCTTTTGGAACTTCAGAATTATGTTCGTCGCGAGGGTTCAATTTATACTTTTGGATGAGGGGTATTACTTCAAACACGACAGTAATTGGTTCTTGGTTGGAATTCCTTTGCCAGTTGTTTTTGGTGAAGGGGCGCACATGCTCTTCCTTGCCTGTGAAAACAGTCTTTCAGGCCATTCTTGTGGATGGTTGGTCACTTTGCTTCTCTGGAAGCGTTTTATGGTGGCAATTTGGGTTTTGGTGTTGGTCTTCGCTATCTTACTCGTGTTCATGGACTTCTTCTATCCTCTCAGTTATCTACAGTCTGAATCCTCTGAGACTCCAAATCCGACGTCATTGGTTTATTATCGGAGTTCATACGTGAAGGATTATTTGGTGCCCGTTCTTATCAACTTTGTTTTATGTGGTCCGATTGTGTTAGGGTGTTGGTTACAGTTTGTATTTGCTTTCGTGTGCGCTGTGATGTTTGTTGTTCTGTTTGTTTCTAGTCAGGAGTCTAGGTTTCTTTTTATTTCGGTTGTCTGTATTATAGAGCCTATGTGCTTGGTGCCAGCTTCTCACCAGGAGATCAAAACGGAAGACGATGGTCTTCACCTCAACAACAGTTTGGTAGAAATTCTCCAGCAGCTGAACTTAGTGTCAAGAGGTCTGCGTCAATACTTTGACATACAATACGTGTTTGATCTTGGTCATCTACGAGAGAAGTTACCTCACCCGTTCGATAGCAGCTTTATCATCTTTGCCTCCACGCAACAGGGAATTCTGCAGGAAGCTGCTTTCATCTTCTAACATGTACCAGAGCTCAAAATCACACATACCTAATCGGAATCTGTCAAGTGTCAGTTTTTTGTTAGAGCGGACGCTCGTGCTAAGCTCTTCGGACACAATTGTATTTTACTTGCTTAGTTTTCAATGAAGTTCGCTGTTCATCAAAAAAAATATTAAAAAAAAAAAATATTCTCTGAGTCTGAGGTACATGACTTCATTTCTTTTTGCTCCTCCAGCCGAGAAAAAGAGCACACCACAACCACAAGGCCCACAAGGCTTGCAAGGTACGAGTCAGCGAGACTACATATAATCAGGAAGGAACTCACTCGATTGGGCGGGAATTCCCTTTGTTGTTTACACTCTCTCTCTCCCCTCCTCAGTCTCTCTCTCTCCTTTTCGAACGAAAACCATGAACAACAACAAGAGGCGAGCAGATCTACCTCCTCCATCAGCACAACCAAAGAGGCAACCACAACCAACACAAGATGAAGAAGAAGATAAGGACGAAGATCTTTTCCTAGAAGATCTACTTCTTCAAGCAGAAGAAGAAGCTCTTACTCACAAAGATGAAGAAGAACGACGCCAAGTTATCGCTGCTCGTCTCGCTAAATGGAAACGCCCTAATCTATCTCCTTCTTATATCTCTCAATCGGAAAACATCAGTAAGTAGAACTTCGCTCTTTTTCTTAACCCCATTTTCTCATTAGGGTTTTTAATTTGTTTCATTTTTTTATTGTCAGTTTTTCAACAATTGGAAATCGATTATGTAATTGGGGAAAGACATAGAGAGTTGTTGTCGAATTCATCTGGTGGTCATTCTGCTGCTGTCCTAAGAATCTTTGGTGTTACAAGAGAAGGTTTGTGTTTACAAATTGAATTTACTTGTTTATAACCTTTTTACGAGTTTTTCTAATTACTTGTTGTTTTTGTAACTAGGGCATAGTGCTTGCTGTCATGTTCATGGCTTTGAGCCCTATTTCTACATCAACTGCATTCCAGGAATGACACCTGATGCTATCTCCCGTTTTCATCAAACTCTTGAGGTTGATTATTTATCCACCCCTTTCAATTTATATGTTCAAGGAGCCTTTTCTGGTTTCGCACTTGGAAATGCTGCACTAGGATAATAATCTCAGACTTCACATGCAATGAGATACAATTTGATTTCTTAAAATGCTAGAGAGTTTGGTTAGCTTCTACCTCGGCTACAATGAGAAATGCATTTCTCCATGATCTTGTTTGTAACTAAAAGGAACATTTTGTAGTACCTTATTTGTTTTGGAACGTGTGTATGTGTGAAATTAACTTTCTTTGAACTGTGTATTCGTATGATTGATTGCTTAGACAAGGATGAGAGAGTCCAATTCCAAGGACATCAGTAAGGTGTCCAAATTTGTCTTGAGGATGGAAATCGTGCAGAAGAGAAGCATTATGTATTACCAGCAAGTGCAGTCACATCCGTTTCTTAAGATTGTAGTCGCATTACCGACGATGGTTGCTAGTTGTCGAGGTAAATTGAATTAAATGAGAAGAAAAAAAGTATATACCAATCTGTCCTTGTTGTGGAAACACTGATTTGTTTGTTTGGTGATTGACAGGTATCCTTGAGAAGGGGATATATATAGATGGAATTGGTACAAAAAGCTTTACTACATACGAGAGTAATGTTCTTTTTGCCCTACGTTTCATGATTGATTGCAATATTGTTGGTGGCAATTGGATCGAAGTACCTGCTGGTAAATATAAGAAGACAACAAGAGCAATGTCTACTTGCCAATTGGAATTTGATTGCCTGTATCCTGAGAATTGTTAAGTTTCAAGTGTGTGTTCTATATCCCACAAACAAACTTCTGTGTAATCCTCTTTATTTGCGGGCTGCTTTCCTTAAATAGTACTTTTAGATATTCAGAATTAATCAGCCATCCTCCAGAAGGAGAATTCTCAAAAATGGCTCCATTCCGCATACTGAGTTTTGACATTGAGTGTGCTGGTCGTAAAGGGCATTTTCCCGAGCCTATTCATGATCCTGTTATACAGGTTGGATATTTTCTTCCTTCTAAGGAATAACAAGTTCTAAGTTAATGAGTGTTTTCTTATTTTATTTCAATTTTTTTTTTGCAATCGTTCAATTTTGTGACGATAAGCATGATAATCTCTTTAGGTGGCAAATCTAGTAACCCTACAAGGAGAAGGCCAGCCATTCGTGCGAAACGTGATGACCCTAAAGTCATGCTCTCCAATTGTTGGGGTTGACGTGATGTCGTTTGAGACAGAAAGAGAAGTACTGCTAGCTTGGAAGGTAAATGTTGTTGTTTGTTTCTTTTTTTTTTTTTTTTTTTTTTTTTTGTTATGATGAAATAGTGCATTTGTTTGTTAATAAAAGAAATTTATAGTAGCATTATGTTGTTCATGTATATTTGGATAGATGTATTGTTATCAATATCCTCGTTTTTGTGAATGAATGAGAACTGAAAATTTTTGCGGAGCCATAGAAGTTTCAGAACTTCTTTACTACTTTATCACATTATATCTTCATCCTTCCTATTCCATCAAAATGTGAATAGAATTTGGAAAACCGATTATATTAATCATGTTGATTGAGTGGACTGAGTTAAAATTAAGGGTTCACTTTAGATAGAGTAGTTCTCTAGCTGAGGTAGGTTCGATTCTAAAATATTGGTAATTTACTGATCACCTTGTACTGATAATTTATATTGTTCTGTTTCTTAATTCAGGCAGCCGATATCTGCCTTAGAAAGAGTAGTTCTCTTGCAAAGAATTCTGATTAATGAATTTGAAAGTGCCATGTTCTTTTTGGATCTTTGTTGGAAAACTGACTCTTTATGTGTGTTTGTCTTGGTTTATCATTTGGGTCATAACAGTCTGTGAAGAAATGTATATCCTTTTGCTGAAGGTTTGTTTGATTATGCTGTCTCGTCATCTGGGCTTTGATTTTGCTGAAGGCTGTTTTTTAACTTATGGCTGGTCTGAGTCAAGCCTGGCTAAAATCTTATTTAAAGTACAAAGCTCAGCAAGTTTAAGCATATCTGACTTGCCTGACATTTTCGACTTGGTTGAAATCCATCTAATTTAGTAATTTAGTATTATGTGCTTTTGTGGGACAAATCAGATGATCTAGATTCAGTTGAGTTAGACTCAGAGATTCAGACGAGTCAGCATATTGCAAACGTCACCTTACAGTGCATTTCTTTTCCTTAACAGTGGTTAATGCAATACTGCAGGATTTTATTCGTGATGTGGACCCTGACATTATAATTGGATACAATATATGCAAATTTGATTTGCCATATCTTATTGAGGTGATTGTTACTTTCTTTTCCTTTTATTTATGTGAATATGCTGTACTATATTGTTTTTCCTTATCCAATTTTTCCTTTCATTGAATATTGATGAGTGCTTGGGTTTTGCTTGAGCTCATATAAATAAATATTTTGATTGATAGAGGGCTGAGGCACTAAAAATACCAGAATTTCCAATATTGGGGCGCATCAGGAACAGCAGATCTCGTATGAAGAATGCAACATTTAACTCAAGGTTGTTTGAATTATTTTCCTGCTATTGCTTGTACAAGTCGATGCAGTTCTAATCTTAGGGTATCCATACTCTGTTATCAGGAGTATATTTGGACTTTGTAATGGATGTGTTTTACTTCAGCTGATATAGTTGTGTATTTGCTTATGTTAACTTCACTGTCAAATAGTTTCAGTAAGTCATTGAATTTCAGTTGGTAGACTGTAACTTCAAACTATTTTAGTTTGTGAAATTATCTGTTATAGATATTGAAGGAGTGCGAGGTCTGATACCTTTCTGCGTCTTGAAAAGCGATTTTTGTTACTGATTATGATTGTTAGTAAAGTAAATAATTATCCTGTAGTTTCGAGTTCCATTATTGTTAATACGGATTTGCAGTATTTGTATCTTTCTGAATGTGGATTCATGCAATGATTATAGGCAGTACGGTATCCGGGAGAGTAAAGAAGTTACAATCGAAGGGAGAGTTCAATTTGATTTATTTCAGGTACAATTTTTCAGAAAATTTCTGCCGAGACCTTTTAATACTAAGGCTGAATTTCATTTGCCCATCATCTTCGTGTAACCATTACCTAACCCTTTTTTGGGGATATTTTTTTGTTTTTCGTTTTCAGGTTATGCAAAGGGATTACAAGCTGAGTTCCTATTCCTTGAACTCTGTTTCAGCGCACTTCTTGGGAGAGCAGGTGATGTTTATTATTTCCATTCTCATATAGTAACATATTTTTGTGCATTGATTGGTTATCACCTTTTACAATTCTTAATTCTATTGAGCTTGTTGTTCTGTGAAGGAAGAGAAATTTGTTATGTTGTTATTCACATCAAAATGTTCTCCCCGTTCCTTTTGTCGTCTCGTTTTTCTATTTCTTATTTTTTTTGCTCGATGGAGTGCAGAAAGAGGATGTACACCACTCAATAATATCTGATCTTCAAAATGGAAACTCAGAGACTAGGAGGCGACTTGCTGTATATTGTCTGAAGGTTTGTCAGTTAATACATTCTTTCACAACTTGAAATGACCAAAGAAGATTTCATTTGATGTTTCAAAACAAAAAAAGAAGATTTCATGTGTTAACTCGCAGGAAGAGTTAGCTTGTTCGACTAATAATTTTCTTTCCAGAGGAAAACAAGAAAATATTTTACTCAGTTTCAATTTGCATCAGGTTTTCTAAATGTGTGCAACTGTACTTTACTGTTTATGGAATTGTGAGGATGAGGAAAAATGACATGGAACATGAGCATTTTATGGTGTTTAGGGTATGGTATTGATTTCTTAAAACAGTCCAAGATATAAAACTATGGAAACAACAACTAAGTACACAACAGGTATATAAAACATGGATATGAAATGCAAATACTTAAATCTCTTACAAGTTATTCACAGTGCTGCTCAAAAGTTAATCTGCTATGAGTTGATAAAAGCATGTCATAATCTATGGATCCGTTAGATGCCAAACGTTGCCTAAATTGCAAGCATGTTTACCATAGTTGCAATTCTGCTGTATCATTCATGTAAGCAGCTATTGACATCTTATTCTCCAATAAATGAGGGATTCCCTGAAATATCTTGCTCGTTTCGATACAAAGATTATTCTTGGTTCATTTTAGTTGCATGAAATGTATATATTCTTACCCTGTCCTGTTTGATTGGCAGGATGCGTATCTTCCTCAACGTCTGTTAGACAAACTGATGCTTATTTACAATTATGTAGAAATGAGTCGTGTAACTGGTGTTCCCATCTCTTTTCTTCTTTCAAGAGGACAAAGCATTAAGGTGAACTATGTCATGATTATTAAATTAATCTTATTCTTATAATATGGAGAAATGAATTCAGTGAGAGTTTCAAAGGCTAATTAGTGATTCTTATTTCAGGTTCTTTCTCAACTTCTCAGGAAGTCAAAGCAGAAGAACCTTGTCCTCCCTAATGTCAAAAAGCAGGGGTCTGGAGAAGGAACATTTGAGGGTGCAACAGTAAGTTTGGTCTTGTGAATCTATAGCCTCTCGATATGTTATAGGGGCTATAACCACTCATCTTTTGCTTTAGAACTCTGAAAATGCAATTTAGGCCACTCACCTTTTGCATCGGAAATCTTATATATTGGTTGATATTTACTGCAAATATTTGGTGTACTTGGTCACTCCAATGCAAATTTGTGATAATGATTGCTCTCCACATATGCAACGGGTGATTGCTCAACAAGACCAACAAAGATAAGTACATCAGTAGTTTCTCAAAAGGCCAGACATAAGTCGATGGCTTTAAAATATGGTATTCCCTCGTTATATCTCATTACCAAAACTGCCAATGTCTGCCACAGCACGTTCATAGTGTAGCTTTTTGGTCGACAATAATCAGCAAGACTAAGAACATTAAGAAATATCTTCTTATAAAACTTGCTGATAATTGGATGTCAAAATTCATCTCTGGCAAGATGTAACTAAAACAGCTCTGAATTTTTTGTACACATGTTAGTTGAGGTGTTTAGCCGGGGAGATAATGTCAGACATTTTGGCTGTATGTGCATGTTAACATATTAAATTCTGCCTGATTTAGGTTCTGGAAGCAAGGACAGGGTTTTACGAAAAGCCAATTGCAACATTGGATTTTGCATCTTTGTATCCATCAATCATGATGGCCTATAACCTGTGTTACTGCACTCTGGTGATTAGTTCTTCTACTTACCTACCATCTCAAATGCTCATACAGCTAAAAAAGACAGTATCTGAACTGCAAAATGAGCTTGTTAATTGAGCTGGAGAGTTAATTTTCAGTGTTTTGAATGTTTATTTGTGCCTTTGTCTAGATACCTTCTGATGATGTTCCCAAGCTGAACCTGCCGCTGGAGTGTGTCAACAAAACTCCATCCGGGGAAACTTTTGTAAAATCAAATCTACAGAAGGTTAAATTTTGTCTCGTAGTTTTGAAGTTTTTAGCAGGAGTCAGCTACTAATTTCTCTTTTAATTTTTGTGTTAACATTGGAAAATTTGCAGGGAATTCTTCCTGAAATTCTTGAAGAACTGTTGGCTGCTCGTAAAAGAGCCAAAGCAGATTTGAAGGTTGCTTCCTGAACTGTGATTCGTGATTGTACTGTTTGGTTCTTTACTTCTTTACTCTTGAGTACTGTCATTGGTTACAAAGTTTGGCTAATGATACGTTTGGCTATCTTCTGCTCTAGGAAGCCAAGGATCCTCTGGAGAAGGCTGTGCTGGACGGTCGTCAGCTAGCCTTAAAGGTATAACTCAAAATAGCGCAAACACTAGTACAAATATGGGAGAATTATTCAATGAGGGTATAACTGTTATATTCCATCACTGTTATAAAAACACGACAGCTTGGTCCAATATCTTGATATTATCTATTTTGTCTTTAACAAACTGCAAATCTTGGATGCTAACTATTATTGAACTTTAGTATATTAGTATATTACAAATTACATTTTCTGTGTCATTCTATCCATGTGATTAAAAGCTGAAAACCGTCCATTTCTCTGATTTCAGATCAGTGCAAACTCTGTGTATGGGTTTACAGGAGCTACTGTTGGCCAATTACCTTGTTTAGAGATATCTTCTAGTGTGACCAGCTATGGTAATAAATGATTAGAAGAATTTGCTGGCACTTAAGTTTTTAAATGATCTCTTGAGTACCTGTTTGGTCTTAAAGTTGGGTGGTTTACTTGTCAAGGTCGGCAGATGATTGAGCACACAAAGAAGCGTGTGGAAGACAGGTTCACGACTCTTAACGGCTACGAACACAATGCTGAGGTATATTAGCAGTTGCTAAAAGTAGTATCCTCCGTCTGCATTTTCTCCTAGTTGGTGCTTGGTTTTGTATGGAGTCTATTATGTGGTTTGGAGTTATTTGCTTATTGATGAGAACTAATAGCCCTTTTGTATCAGGTTATTTATGGGGACACTGATTCGGTAATGGTACAGTTTGGTGTGTCAACTGTAGAAGCAGCAATGAACTTGGGAAGAGAAGCCGCTGGATTAATTAGTGACACTTTTACCAAGGTATGTAAAATATTTAGAATACAACTAAATTAATTGTTTTTTTTCTCGGTAAAAAAAAATTACATTCAGAAACCAACAGTTACAGCTGAAAACGAAGCAAACAGACTTCCAACCTCCCAGGAAACAGATGACACAACACTAGACATCTTACAACAACAGATCATACCTAAAACACATTGTCAGGTTGAGAATATAAGAACATACCATACCTAAATCACATTTCAGGTTGAAATATAAAAATAGAGCATATAAGACACATTGTCAGGTTGACTACCAAGTTGTCCTGAGAAACTTGGATGTCTGGCTGCCCAATAAACAAGTTACATGATGAGTTTTCCAACCATATTTTACTGCAATGCACTTTTGCCAAATAAATAATAGTGGAATGAAGTTGATTTTAACGATAATGTAGTAATAAATAAATGTATTGATCCTTCGATCTGTCACTCAAAAATTCATACATGATGGACAGCCATATCTTATTTTCCTTTTCCTTAAGTTTCTTGCTTCTTGCTCCTGTCTTCAGTTTTTATTTCATTACATGATGGAAGAACATTTTTCTTCTTATTTTATTGTTCAGCCCATCAAATTAGAGTTTGAGAAGGTTTATTATCCATATCTATTGATTAACAAGAAGAGATATGCTGGACTGTATTGGACAAATGCGGACAAGTTTGACAAAATGGACACTAAAGGTGAACCACCTTTCAGTTATTTATTTGATGCTGGCCTCGTTTTTAGATTTCAAAAGATGTTATTCACTTTTACTATTTAAATAGGCATTGAAACAGTTCGAAGGGACAACTGTTTGCTGGTGAAAAATCTCATAACAGAGTGCCTTCACAAAATACTAATTGACAGAGACATTCCTGCTGCCGTTCAGTTTGTCAAGAATACGATCTCAGATCTTCTTATGAACAGAATGGATCTGTCACTGTTGGTAATTACGAAGGTGAGACAAGCAGCATTTAATCATACGACTGTGATGCTGATACATATCACAGTCTATCAATTCAATAAACGTGGAAGAGGCTTTTGAATGTTATATAAACTCTTAATTCATTCAGGGTTTAACGAAAACAGGAGATGATTATGCGGTGAAGACAGCACATGTAGAACTTGCCGACCGCATGCGCAAGGTTAGCTCTCTCTGTTTGTAAAATGATATTGACATATTTTTACCTTTTAATATGTACATCTGGCTCACTAAAAAATAAATAAGCCTTTTTATGTGCCTGATTTATTTTGTTATAGTCTTATAGATTAGTATGAGTTCATACCATTTGGATATTGTTCTTCGGCAAACTGCATCCAAAAACTCGCCAAGTGTGATTTTAAAAGAATCCTATGACACATGAAAAAATCAGCATGAGAACTAGTTTAAGTAACCAAATCTAAAGTGTATGAATGAGGGATTAGGAGCTTGGGAACACTGTAGAGTATCTAGCACTTAAAAGTTAGCAACATCGAAATTGCAAATTCAGGTATTGCATAGTAGACTATAATTAGCAAAGCCGATCATTCATTTTCCTATGATGTCGCAAGATGTTCTCCTATGTTAAAATGTATCCAAATTTGGTTTAAGAGAGAGTTCTCTCTGCCAGCTGTACATGTAGACCATGGAGCAAGGTAACAAAGTGTAACATGTAAACTGTCCGGGTTAAATAGCAAAATTATTCTATGGTGGCCTTGATGTTGAAGGTTATAAGTTATTGACATATAGATATTACACAAATGAAGTAGTAGGTCCTTCAAAGTATTTTTCCTCATGAATCATTTTTTTAAAGCTTACTTCTGTTGTAAATGTATCTGTATCTTGCAAAAAGTATTTTTCCTCGTGTTTTTTTTTTTAACCTTCTGTTATAAATGTATCTGAACTGCAGACATAACCCAAGAAGCTGTCATAAAGAACTCTTAAAATTAATAAGCAAAATTTTTCTCAGGAGTTGACATTTTCTATTTTTAGGCAGATTGTTTAAGTGACGATTTAGACAAAACAAAAGCCTGACCTCCCTAGGAAACCAAAAAGTGCATAACCCCAATAAAACCACCCAAAATATATTGAACCTTAAACCACCAAGAGAAGAAGACTTCACTGAACCTACGTTGATGTTTGAATTACTCTCGATCCATAGCCTTCTCCAACCCACCAAGTGATTTCACTCGTTCGCATCACAGCATACAACACAGGAATTATCGTAGTCTGTATCTCCAATGGCTCAGCAAAAGTCCCACAATAATATCTGAACACAACACCATTACCAACATCTCCAGGGTTACCAAATGAACGACCATCAGTGTTAGTTTACATTCAAACTTTGATTCAAACCGTTAGTGGAGGAAACCAAGTTGCTCAAGTAATCTTAGGAGCTTTCCGAGCTCTATGTTTCGAACCAAAAAAAACCCTAGGAGTTGACACTGCGACTTGTTTTTTATCATTTGTAGGGTACATTATATATTTTGTCTCCTTTGCGCTTTGCTCTTGTTTGCTACAGTGTTTAACTAGTATATATAATATATTTACTGTCTTTTTGACTTTGTAATGAAAAGAGGGATGCTGCTACGGCCCCTAATGTTGGAGATCGTGTACCATATGTAATAATTAAAGCTGCCAAAGGTGCTAAGGTAATATTGCTGGTTTGATTATATTTTTTGGTAAACGTTAGAATCTTTTTACAAGTGAATTCTGACAGACTTAGTTACTCACAGGCATATGAAAGGTCGGAGGATCCAATCTACGTGCTGGAGAATAATATACCAATAGATTCCCAATACTACCTTGAGAATCAAATTAGTAAGGTGTGTTTCATTGTTTTGCTATTTATAAAACTATGCTACACATACACTTCCATGTTGTTGTCTATATGGGCCCTCGTTGTAGCGCAGCCTACTCATGTGAGAAGTCCGTTGTATGTTTCTTGTAGGAGGTACAATACAATCTCAATTGAAATGCTGGGAACGTATGCCTTCCTTGAACAATAGCATCAAGAACCCATAATCACAAATACAAATAAAGTATAAATTGTAAAACATGTTTCCAAGAAATTAAGAAATTCTTGCCCAAATGTAATCACAATAGAAAGTCTAAAATTCACATGCTTAATGAAGATGTCTAGGAACATATTATATTACCATCTGCTGAAGTCATGTCCTTGGGAGCAGAACCTATTTTGTTCTTGAACTTCTTCCTTAGAATATGACGTAATTTAGTCAATGCTCTTATCTTAAGTCAAAGGATATTGACCACTTGAGCAGATTTACATTATGAAAAAACATTGAAGAACAGAACTTTTTTACACATACATGAAAGCTGTCCTGGACCTTACAGTAGTATATTGGCTCCACATACCTGAACCAGCACCACAAAGTCACCAGTTCACAGGCTAAGTCCCCTGATTGTACATTCTAAAATGTACTTCTGGAAGTTTGTGTGACGTACTTTATGCAACTATTTTCCGTTACTAGTTGGTCTTTTTCTGCAGTATTATTATTGTACTTGATCGTTCACCTTAATGAACTCCCTTTGCAGCCACTCTTGAGAATATTTGAGCCCATTTTAAAGAACGCGAGCAAGGAACTTCTCCAGGGAAGTCATACAAGAGCTGTTTCCATATCAACACCTTCAAATAGTGGAATCATGAGGTTTGCTAAGAAGCAGCTTAGCTGTATTGGCTGCAAAGCCCTCATAAGGTTTGTTTTCTTTTCTCTATGACGATTCTGACTCTCTTCTAATCCTGCTGGTGCTAGAATGCGTCATTAAACCTTTAGCTTGGAAATGTCAGTTGGATTTCACTTTTACCTTTGGTTGGGCATCTAGGAGCCTACTTGCCTTGGCAGTGCTTCAAATGGAAGCATGCCCATACTGGGATAGTTCTCACAGGGTTCCCCATATCAGTATATCACTTGGCCATTCTCTCTACTGTTCTGCAAGTTTTTCGCTAACAAATTAGGGATGTATGTTTTGGGGAGAAGAAAATATCTTTTACGGCCATGCAGCTCTTCATCACATAAAAAGCAGTTCCATCAAGAAAGCTTTCTTGATGTTAACTAGCTTTATAGTTTCCTTGTTCTTGCAAGGAAATCTCAAAACTAATCAGATGTATCATTTTACATGGCAACTAAGTTGGTAAAATTAGCCATATATGTTTCTTTGTTATCGGCCGCATAAATCTATAGATAATTATAACAATTCTTGCGTGATCAAACTAGTAACTAAAAATGAGAGATATTTCATCTTGTTATAAACTGGTTGAGAGAAAATGAACAAACATTAGAGAGATATGTAATGCATGAGTGAGAGGGTTAGGATTTTAATTTGCTTGCACGAGACCTGACATTGTTGTGGATATGAAACCCAGTAATACAGAACAAACTCTGTGCTCGCACTGCAAGGGAAGAGAAGCTGAACTATACTGCAAAACCATAGCCAATGGTGAGTTACATAATACACACAACCACCATTTCCCTTTCTTTTTCATTAACTGCTGTCAGCATTATGCATTAGCGGTTCAGTAATCGTAATGGCTTAGAAACAAGGAAATGCATGTATATTTGAAGAATAATGTGGTGGTATTGTTTGCAATTGTTATCAGTGGCAGATTTGGAGGTTCTTTTTGGAAAGCTATGGACTCAGTGCCAGGAGTGCCAGGGCTCTCTTCACCAAGACGTGCTCTGTACAAGGTTACTCAAGTGCTTATATGCGCGAATACTTAGTGGTCTTTTATTTATTTTGGTTCTTGTTTAGTGTAGTCACTACGTGGTTCTTCTGTTATTCTTGTTCACTAAAATGCTCCATTATTATTGGATTTTTCTTTTGTTGGCAGCCGAGATTGCCCAATATTCTATCGGAGAAAGAAAGCACAAAAAGACATGGCTGAAGCTAAGGTGCAGTTGGATCGGTGGCAATATTGACAGGGTCTTATTTGACGATAATCTGACATGATGAGTCCATTGGATCTAGACCTACCGATGGTTCAGATTTTCTAGAATTTAACTTGTTTAATCCTGATACATGGGCAACCCATGACACCTTTTTTTGGTTCACCGATCAGAAAAATATTTTGTATATAAGAAGCTTCTCTTTAATTTTTTTCCGAGGAAGAATCAACTGATGTAGAAACCTGTTTATTACAAAAAAAATTGAAGTTATATTTTAATGTTTTTTTTAAAGGCCAGATTTTTATTTAATTAGCAAGTACTGTACTCGAATCTAGACCATGATAAAACCAAGGGAATACCCTAAGGTGAGCTACATACAACAAATTGTAGAGCGCCTTCAACACAAACCTGCCCTTC
>JAJJMA010197293.1:0-29288 GCA_023529015.1 Papaver nudicaule | reverse complement strand
CTAACAATTGGTGACGTGTCTCCACTCGTTGATCCCTTACTCGACGTGATCTTGGTTTCTTCGATGTACTCGCCGAGCCATACTATCCATCCCAAAGTCGTATATCGCCCAGCCTGTTACTCGCTGATCCAGGACATCTCGGCTGTATTCTTTTTATACAGCATCTCATCTAGGATGCTTTTATATCAGGTAGGTATTTTCTACCCTTACAGTCTCCCACTTGAAAAGTTCTCGGCTTCACTGCTTTGTTGTAAGCCCGAGAAAGCCTCTTCCGATACATCTCTACGTGTCTTTACGCTTTGGTCCGTCTTGAATCCAGGGAGTCTAGCTCTGCTATCCTCGAATCAGCTATTTCAGCTTCATCCCAGTGGACGCCACTTGCCGCTGCAATACGAGCATATGGTACTTTGATTTCTGCTGGCAATATGGCGTCGGTGCCGTAGACGAGGGAATAGGGTGAAGTTCCAGTGGAGCTTCGTGGAGAGATCCTGTAAGCCCATAACGCCATAGGTAGTTGTTCGTGCCACGATCTCGGGTTATAGTGTACGGTTCTGCTGATGATCCGAATCAACGTCTTGTTGCTACTCTCTGCCTGTCCGTTCCCTTGAGGGTAGTACGGTGTTGAGCAGATCTGTTGGATCTCGTACCTTCGGAGCAATTTCGCCACATCTTTGTTGACAAACGGTGTCCCATTGTCTGTGATAATGTGCTTAGGGATCCCGAATCTACAGATGATGTGCTCCTTGATAAATGCTGCGATCGTGACACCAGTCGTGCTCTTCAAAGGTATTGCTTCCACCCATTTGCTGAAGTACTCTGTTGCGGTGATGATGTATTCTTGGTTTTTCGAGGAAGGGGGATTGATCTTTCCAATAAGGTCGAGTCCCCAGCTATAAAATGGCCAAGGGCTACTGACTGATCGTAGTGGTAGGCATGGGGTGTGGATAAGATTTCCGTGAGTCTGACACTTGTGACATTTTTGTACAAAGGAAGCTGCGTCGTCCTCCATGGTTGGCCAGTAGTATCTCTCATGGATTTGTAGGAACAACTTCCTCTTCCCTTGGTGTTCGACTTCCTGTGTTTCTCTCAGCACCATGGGGATCTCCTCGTCCGACAAGCAACGAAGCAAACTTCCTATGTAACTTTTACGATATAGTATCCTTCGTGGTAGAGGAATCTCCTGGACCTTTTAATCAGACGGCTAGCTACATGTCGGTCCTCCGGTAAGACCTTATCGTTGAGGTATTTGATAAAGGGTTCCCTCCAATCCTCAGAAGGCTGGCATGTTAGAGCTTCGGGTTGGTGAGGGGGAGTCTGGCAGTTGGAGCAATCCTCTTGCAACGCTCGAGATTGTTCTTCCATTGTTGTCCAGTAGTAGCCGAGCCTCTGAAGTCGTCGATACAGGTTCACGACAAGAGTTTGTCCGCAGACTTCATTGTGGATGCGTTCGAGTTGTTCTCGTGCTTCGAGTCCTCCTAAGCATCGCGATAGCGACCCGTCTGGGTTTCTGTGATATTGTACCCCATGGAAAAGAAATAAGTGTTTTAACTCTCTTATCCCGAGTTTTCTTGTGGAGGTATAGTTACCTACATCCTCGATAATGGGCGTTCGCCAGTCGTTGTCAGGTATGAGCTTGCCTTCTGTCAGCCAAGTCGAGGGGGCGGTGCGTCTCCGTACTGTTACGATCTCCTCCTCCCCCTTAAATTGGAGTTTGGATGCTAGGGTCGCCAGGCAGTCCGCGTGTCTGTTGTTGGTGCGTCCAGTATGCATTGGTGGCGTCGGTGAAGTGGTTCAACAGTCTCTGGGCCTCGGCCCTATGAGGGGCGAGTGTGATTTCTTTGAGAGAGTATACTCCATTCATTTGGTTCACCAGTAATTTGGAATCGCCTCTGATTTCGAGGTGCGTAGCGCCAGCTTGTTTGGCTAGTGATAGCCCCAGGAGAAAAGCTTCATATTCCGCTGATTTGTTCGTACACTTGAAGTCCAATTTAAACGAATGGGAGAACACCTCGCCTGTTGGGGACACCAAAACGACGCCCGCTCCTCCGGTATTGTCGCTCGGGGTAGCAGATCCATCAAAGTATAGAAGCCACGTGTCCGTGTTCATCAGCGTTATCTCTGGGAACTCGCCCGACACTTCTTCGTGCAGAGTCGTTGAGTCTTCCCCTGGGAAGGCGGCAAGAAGGTCGGCTACCGCTTGTCCCTTGATAGCCTTCGGGGACACATAAGCTATGTCGAACTCAGACATCTGCAACAACCATTTTGCTGGCCTTCCTATCAATGCAGGCTTCGAGAGGAGATATTTGATAGGGTCTGCCTTCGCCATCAGGACTACTTGGTTGGAAAGGAGGTAGTGTCGGAGTTTTTGTACCGCGAAAATCAAAGATAGGCACGCTTTCTCGGCTTTGGGGTACCGGAGTTCCGCGTCTTTCAGGGTGCGGCTGATGTAGTATACTGGGCATTCGACCCCTCCTTCGTCTTCTTGCGCCAGAAGTGCTCCGATTGCGACGTCACTTGAGGCGGTGTAGAGGAGTAGTGGTTTCTCCGGGGCGGGCGACTTCATTACTGCCGGTGACAGGAGTAGTTGTTGTATCTTCTGGAACGCCTCTTGTTGAATAGATGTCCAGGTAAACGCAGCGTCTTTCTTTAACAGGGGAGTGAACGATGATACGAATTGATCAAGCCCCGGGTGAAGCGTCGAATGTAAGAAACTTTTCCCATGAAGCTCTTTAGTTCCTTCACCGTCCGAGGTGGAGGCATGGTGGTGATGGCTTGGGTCTTGGACGGGTCAACCTCGATTCCTTGTTTGGTTACTTGAAAGCCGAGAAACTTCCCTGAGAAGACTCCAAAAGCGCACTTCAGAGGATTCATTTTTAGTTTGTATTCCCGACACCTCTCGAACACGCGTCGTAGTACTCCTGCATGTGATGCCCTGGTTCTGGACTTAACAACTACGTCGTCTACGTAGTCTTCGACCTCCTTATGCATTATGTCGTGAAAGATGGTTGTCATTGCTCGCTGGTAGGTAGCTCCTGCATTCTTTAGGCCAAAGGGAATGACCGTGTAGTAGAAGTTCCCGAGGGGTGTCTGGAATGCTGTCCTCGGGGCGTCGTGTTCGTACATTTTTATTTGGTTATACCCGCTGTACCCGTCCATGAAGGAGAACATAGCGTGTCCACTTGTGGCATCCACGAGCATGTCAATATTCGGAAGCGGGAAATCATCCTTCGGGCAGCACTTGTTCAGGTCTCTGAAGTCGACACAGCAACGTATTTGGCCGTTTTTCTTCTTAACGGGTACTACGTTTGCCAGCCAAGTAGTGTGTTGGATGGGTTTGATGAACCCTGCCGCCAGTAGCTTCTGTATCTCGACCTTTATCTGCTCCTCCAAGTCATGCCAGAAGTTTCTCGGTTGTTGTTTGACTGGTCTGGAACCCGGGATAATGGACAAGTGGTGTGTCACCAGCTTTTCATCGAGTCCCGGCATCTCCTCGTACGTCCAGGCAAACGTGTCTTGGTATTCTTTCAGTAGGTCTACGAACTCGGTGCGTTCCTCGGGGGACAAGGTTGAACTGATGAAGATGGGTCTGGGTGAATCGTCTGTCCCAACATTTATGGTTTCGAGCGCGACTGGAGTCTGTCCCATCATGCAGTTGTGGGGGTGCATCCTGGACTTCGTCTTCTACTTGTCGCTCGTTGTAGCTGCATTCTCCAGGGTGGGGAGAGCTATGACTAGCCTCCCCCGTTAATTGTTATAATGGGCGTCGGAGGTAAACCACTCTTCCTTTAGCGTCCTGGGTTGTCACGAAGTTTCCTGCCCTTTTGTGAGTCGCAGTTTTGCCCTCTCCTTTTCCTTGCTTCGAGTCTCCGTCTGACCGTTGTTGTGAGTCACACCCCTTTAGGGACGTCCAATTCGGGAGTGGGATACTGTAGACTTTGTCTTGGCGCTGGGAAGCCTCGTCTTTCGGATCTACAAACTCGGCATCGTATATTGATGAGTATGCGGAAGGAGATGCAGTTACGCGAATAATACCTTCGTTTAGGACTGCTTTCAAGCATTGGTGGTAAGTAGAAGCGACAACTTTGTTCGTCTAGCCAGGGCCTTCCTAGTATCATGTGGTACTCTGGCTCCTACTCGATTACGTGGAACTTAGTCTTCGTGTGAATAGGCCCGACCTTCAACTCCAAGTTGATGTGTCCATACGTACTCGTCTTGTTTCCTTCGAAGTCCTTCATTATGATAGGGTGATAGACCACTTGCTGTTTAGGAATTTTCGCGATCCTCAGGGTCTTGAGGGAAACTACGTTGGCTGCGGCTCCGGTATCAACTAGTGCTCTCTTGAACTCCGTGCCTTTGATGTGAGCGGTTACGTAGAGGGCGCGGTTGTGTCCTTCTTCAGCCAGCATGTCCTTGTCGGTGAAAGTGATGTCCTGCGTCTGCGCATCGTCCATTAAGGACATCTCGGAAATCATGGGTAGGGTTGGAGTGAGGTTGGCTTCGAAAGCAATGCGGTTGAGGGCCTCGAACGTGTCGATACGCTGTCCTTTCGAAAAGTGGAGGGTCTCACATAGTTTTTCGATGAGAATAGTAGTTTCCTCCTTTGCAGATTTGTCGTAGGCGGTAAAGCTCCCGACGTGGATTGTTGTATTGAAGTGAGGTTCTGGCGCCGTCATCTCCCAGGGTAGACGCTTCTTTATAGGTGACCTTCTGGGACCGAGAGAATGATCTCCCACTGTGGTCGCCAACTGTTTTTACCTGGAAAAACAATGTACCGTCTCTGGGTACTTTCGTAGTGCTCGGAGATCAAAGTCGAACAAGACGAGCCTAAACTAAGGATGGTCGTTCCCGTCTTGCTTCGGTCACAGAGAGGATAGAGGTTGGTCTAGGGAGGGAAACATCGAAGAAACTTGAGATCAGGTTGAGGATGTGTTTTGGGTGTAAGAGTTCAAGATCTCCGTCGTGAAGTCGACTGGAAATCTCCAAGGCTAGAAACGTGTTTCGATTCTCAGGTGTTTTCTCTGAGGCTCTGGATTGTGTGTTCTAGGTGTTCTGAACGTTTCTGATGTTCTGCCTTGGAAAATAGAGGAAGCCTCTATTTATAGTTTGAACTCACCCTGATCTCTCGACAGAGATGGTGGAATTCGTGGAAGAGTGGAGGAGTGGAGGACATGCGTTGGTTTCCGTAACTACCTGAGTCGTGTGGAACATGCCCACTCGCGCCATCTTCTCGTAACTGTCCACTATCTTCATCAGTTTCTTTCAACTGCCGTAGACCGCCAGACCAATACCCCTAAAGTTATCCCCCCGTGTGATGTTTTGATGTCTCGAGCGAGTGGTACGCAGATATTGCGTAGTTGAGTTGAGTAGAGTAGAGTCGTACGACTAATCGTCGTGACTATCATGAGCGCAGTGCCTCTGGGACACGAGCATAGGAGTGGCCTTGGCTGTCTGGCCAAGGCCATAAGTGTTTGAATGCGCATTGGCGCTGGTGTGGCCTGTTGTGGCGCCATGGACTATGGCGCCACGGCCTTGGCTTTTGGCCAAGGCCAAGCTTGGACGCGCTTTGGCGTTGTGTTAAGGTGGCGCCAGGGCTTATGGCGCCACGGCCTTGGCCTCTAGCCAAAGTCCACTTGTTGTGGCGCCATGGGTTATGGCGCCACGGCCTTGGCCTCTGGCCAAGGTCCACTTGTTGTGGCGCCATTGCCTTGGCCTCTGGCCAAGGCCAGCATGTTGACGGTTATGCTTCCCGTTACGGTCTTGGCCTTTTGGCCAGACTAAGTAGGTTTATGGCGTTTTAAGAGGATGGCCTTGGCCTCTTGGCCAAGGCTAATTTTTACGGATCCATGATGGCTTCATGGTTTGTGGTGCCAGGTTATGTGGCGTTCATGGCTTTGGCATCTGGCCAAGGTCGACTTTGGGCAGCCTGTGCCTTAGTCGTGGTGTGAGTGCTTATGCTACAACACACTTGAGGTCATGGCGTGTTTATCCATGGTATGCTAGACCATCCTGAACTTGGGTTAGGTCCGCTTAGGCCTGTTTAGGCTGGTGTATGCTTCTCAGAGAGCTCCGGACCGGCCTGGGGCTTTAATATTTCCGAGGTTTGCACCAAGACTCGTATGTTGAGTCGTATTTAAGAGGATCCATGAGGATGCGTCTCTGTTGATTCTTCACCGTGTACCATTAAGTGGCCTAACTCTGGGCAGATCAATGGGTTTAATATGTTAGTGAGATTATTAGTACTGCTCTATGATATTACCCTCCCCACCGGAGTTATAAGAGAGAGCTCATAGAGAGTTTATTCGGCTCATGGAATGGGTTGCACTCTGAGCTATAGAGATGAGCCTGAATAGGCGATTGCCTTTAATAAGACATGGTTTCGAGAGTGTTTTGACAATCTTGCCCCTCTCTCATTTTTTTCACCATCTACAGCTGGGGACTGGATATCATCGGAAAAGTCAATCCTCCCTCGTCAAAATCCCATGAATACATAATTACAGCCACAGAATATTCTACCAAATGGGTTGAAGCAATCCCTCTCAAGAGAACAACTGGTCTAACTATTGCTGCATTCATCAAGGAATACATAATCTGTAGATTCAGGGTGCATAAACACATCATCACCGGCAATGGTACCCCCTTCGCCAATCAACACGTGGAGAAGTTGCTTCTAAGTTACGACATTAAACAAGTGTTTTCAAGTCCCTATTACCCTCAGAGAATGGACAAGCTGAGAGTACGAACAAGACTCTCATACGGATTATCAGCAGAACACAGTGCATGACAACCCAAGGATATGGCATGAACATCTACCCATGGCTTTGTGGGCTTACGTCGCCCAGGATTTGTACAGGTACTTCACCTTTCTCTTTAGTCTACGGAGCTGATGTTGTCCTACCTGCAGAGATCAAGATTCCTTCAGCGAGAATTGCGGCAGCAAGCGGAGTCCACTGGAATGAAGAAGAAATATCGAACTCCAGGGTGGTAGAACTGGATTTTCTAGACTCTAGACGTGACAAGGCACAAGAGCGAAACAAGAAATATCATCAGAGGGTTTCGAGAGCATATAACAAGGCCATACGACCTAGGGTTTTTCAATTGGGAGATCTGGTACTTAAAACACCCAAACATATCCAACAGGATGCATGCGCTCCGAAATTCGCACCAAATTGGGAAGGACCGTATGTCATCTCTAAAGCTTCAGCAAGCGGCTACTACAAGATAGTTAATCTCAATGGCAAACTGGAAGGGTCAGTACACAATGGGAAATGGTTGAAGGCATATTATGCCTATAAGGTTCTCTCTTCTGATTCATGCCATTTTATCATCCTTCTTTCCTTTTCTTCAAATCATTTAATCAGAAAGCAACAGAGAATTTGCTTTATTCGAGAAAAAAAAAACTCTACCGATCCACGCAAACCACAAAATACTTAGACAAATACCCAAAACAGAAAAGGAGAAAGAGACAAAAGCCTAGTCAGAACCTAAAACAAATCCTCCAGAAGGTGGTAGTCCCGTTTGAAGATTTGCTCCATCCTTTTTTTGAACGCCTCCGTTGTGAGCCTCAAACCTTGCATCACCTCTTCGGCTTTTGCTGTCTCTTCCATCATTCTCTTCTTGTTACCTGTCAGCTCTAGAGCCATCGTTTTTCTTTGGCTTTGAAATCTTCGGCCATCTCCTTCTTTAAAGCTCTCAACCCTTCAATCATCTTATCAGCCTTCACCGACTCCTCCTCCAGAATTTTTTCTTCTTGCGCAAAACATTTGAACAAGGAATCACGTTGGCGATGATGGCATCTCGGTCCACCTTGATTGTGTTGAATCTCTGACGAAGCCAACCGACATTGAACTCAAAGCCTCACAGGTAGATATTATGCCGCCCCATTTTCTCATCTTCAGAGTGGTCACGTCATGCAAAGTCTCCTCCTCCATCTATTTAATCACTTGTAACAAAAGAGACACCATAGTAACCAGAGCCGGAGAAACATCTTTCATCAAATTAGTAGTTGCAATATGGCCAAACTTCTTCCATATCTTGGTATACAGTGAAGAGTAGCGTTCTGGAACCAGAAAGTACCCTAATTCTTCGTAAGAAGGAGACAGAGACTTCATACGAGGAGAAAAGGGAAGGCTTTCATCTGGGTAGTCAAAAACATTTATCCCCAAATATGCGTCAGCAAGAGAAGCTGGAGCTGCCACTACATCGGAGAAAATGGGGGAAGTACAATCATGATCCTCAGTAAGCGCAGCAGGCTTATGGATAGGAACGTCCACAGACTCATCTCTCCTATTTGTACTTGCTTTGCGCGCCTGCGGCTTGTATGCAGTGAAACCATCGGTAAATAATAAACAATTCTGGTTAAGCTTCAAGTATATATATGTGAATGAGGAAGAAGAGGATAATAAAAGGCAGAGGAAACAGTCACCATCACTTCGGAAGAGCCTTCAACCTTCATCGTCTTGGTATGCAGATTGTTGGAGTTCAGATCTTCTTCATTCTCCTTACTCTGAAGGAATAAAACATGCGTTTGACAAATCAGGTGTTTCGTATTAAAGACGAAGTTTACAGATTTCGAAAACTTACCATGCTTGGTAGTAAGAATTTGCGTTTTGTGTAACACCCATGGGAGCCAGAAGAAGATTCCTCATTACTGTTGTTCGACATGATCAATGAATCACTGCAACCAGAGAGGCAAGTGGCGAAAAGTGAAGAGGGTATTGGATGTCCATCTACCAGTATATATATGCGGTAAAACCCTAGGATATTCGGAATTTGTTGAAGTACGTCGATAAAGCTTTGACTCAGCAAGTCAAAAATACTGGTATTACCTACACTTCTATTCTCACGAATCCTAGGAAGGCCAAACCCAAGCTTGTACAGCCAGGTCGGTAATTCAAAATATGAAATTCTAAACAAAATCATCATGTAATGCTTACTACGAAATGCATCATCACGTACTAAGCTGGGACTTAATGTAGATGATGGATTTAGGTATAAGGGTAAAATTGTAAAGCAAAGCAATGAGCTTAGAATAGATCCAAATTAAAAGACAAGATTTACGCCACCCTAAAAAGCATGATTAATCATAACATAACCAGGAGAGCAGGACTACTCAACGATCCTGGTTGGACGAGGGATGCTCTAGCCATCCCAGGCCTCTAGGCCAAACGCGTATGGGATGACGCCGGCCATCCCAGGCCTCTACTACAAACGCATTGGGATGACGCTGGCCATCCCAGGCCTCTAAGACAAACGCGTATGGGATGGCGAAGCCATCCCAAGCCTCCAGGCCAAACGCGTATGGGATGGCGCCGACCATCCCAGGCCTCTAGGCCACACACGTATGGGATGGCGCCGGCCATCCCAGGCCTCTAGGCCAAACGCGTATGGGATGGCGCTGGCCATCCCTATCCCTTTAGGCCAAATGCAACATGGGGATGGCGCTGGCCATCCCTAGGCCTCTAAGCCAAATGCACATTGGGATGGCACTGGCCATCCCAAGGCCTCTAGGCCAAATGTAACATGGGGATGGCGCTGGCCATCCCTAGGCCTCTAGGCCAAATGAACATTGGGATGGCGCTGGCCATCCCTAGGCCTCTAGGCCAAATGCAAAATTGGGTTGGCGCTGGCCATCCCTAGGCCTCTATGCCAAATGCACATTGGGATGGCGCTGGCCAAACCTAAGTCACAACGACAGTATGTGACATCCCTGACCGCTTGGTTAGAACCTGATTTTGGACTATGTCATGACCTGACCGCTTGGTCAGATTAAGCTTACATGCACCTTCAGCCTATGGCATTTTTTGGCCATCTATGGCCAAATATAATCTCATGATCTATTCTACTTACCTTCCATGGTAACACAACAGAAGTAATATCATGACAATACTACTTTAGCCAAACACATGTTTGGGGTTTTTTCCTAAGTATCCATATTCTCTAACACGAAAGTCTCACACTCTTATTGGGGTTTTTTCCTAACATCTAGCGATGGCAAGGTCAACGAAGTCAATACGAATTTACTCGAATGACGAGTCATACATATCATTCAACAGAGATGTCAAAACGTGTCACAAATTCGGGGAGTTACATTAGGGTTTTGGTCTGGCGGTCTACAGCAGTTGTGGCATGACACCCACTTAGAAAGAGGTTATACTCGCGGGAAATACTGAGGTAACGGAAAGTGGGCATGACTGGCAATTAAGCTATCCCTACGGGAGTAACTCCATCATTCCACTATCTCCACTTTACCACTTTCCCCACATTTAACAAGAGATCAGTGTATTTCTGAACATACTATAAATAGATGACTTCATCTGTTTCCAAGGGACAACTCATGATAACTTATCTCATTTCAGTTCATTTCGATTCATCTTTTATTTCGAGCAAAACCTGATATTCAGATTCAATTGAGAAATCCTTGCGAAACCAGAAGAAAAACTAAGTTGTCCTCGACAACTATCACCTATCTAAGTTATTCAGAAACCATACATAATTATCACTTTTTCAACCAGAAATACCTGATCTTACTCTTTCTCTGCTTCTCTCCCCAAGACCAACCCTATCTTCTCATCTGTGACCGAAGCAAGTCTGGAACGACCATTGTCTTGGTTTAGGCTAGATTTTTTCGACTTTGATCTCTCGAACTTAAAAGTACTCTTTTGCGGTACATTATTTTCTAGGGTAAAACACTTGGATACCTGTTTTGCCTATGTAGAGCAGGAATCTTATGGTAGGTAGCTACATCATGACTTTGATAATCAAGTAGCACTATGGGGGAGTGTCGGTTGAATCTGGAGCTTAAACATGGTATTGTGTTCCTATCGCGACCTGGAATTCAACCTTTCGATTCTTTTTCGCCCCTCCTCGAGGCTATGTTTTATTTTTGAAGGAGGTCCCTTGGCTGCATAACTCGCTTTCCATTCCCGTGAGTGTAAGCCAATTAGCTGCCTCGGGGTTCTATCCACCCTAATGGTAGATGTTAATCTCATTTATATCCCCGCGACGTCTCATCGAGGAGGTTTCATGGGTCGCTTGGTAGTGGGTCCAAATGCCTCTGCTTATGTAGCTTCGTTGCAAAGTACCCACAGCTCACGGGGTATCTTGTGGGTAGAGGAATGTGTCGTATATCTCGTAGGGCCCTTACTACTACATCGACATCATCTTTGTGCTTAACATGGTAAGACTTTTTATATTTTGCATCAAAGCCTTGGCGTCAGGGCCTTTTTGTATATACGGCATCAGGGCCTTTGGCGTCAGGGCCTTTATATAACAAATCGAGCTGCTCACTTTATTTTATTCGGTAATAAGATGCTTTTAATACATTCGATGCCTACTTAAGATGCTTTAAGTAATTTCCTTCGATTAAGGTTTTCATGCGTTTTTCTTTGAAATTGAGTAGACTATATGTATCATTTCTCATTGCTCGCTCGATGACATATGGACCTATCCAAGCAGGCTCTTCTAGAGTTTGATGTATTGTTGTAGGCGTTTCGTTTTCCTCGATGATGTTGTTGCATGACTTTGAGGAGGTGTCATTTTCTTTAAGTGGTTCATTGAATTCGATGTTACTTTGCTTGTCATTTACTATCATAAACTGCTCTCTATCTTTGTACCTATAATTCCTTTCTTGCTTAGACCCAATATTTGATTGTGAAATCGATTTTAACTTTTTCATAGGGCTACCCTTCTGTGATTTCTATGCCATCGACGTTGTAGTCATCCCTGCTTCTACCTCGGCGACGAATTCCTTAGTTTCAGATTTTGTGAACTTAGGATGCTTGTTTGGATTTCCCGGGCCTACTTCCGATCATTCCCTTTGTTGAATGTCAATTTTGTTGTAGACGCGAGCCTCCGATGGGTCCCCCATTATCTCGGCAATCCCTTTAGGTGTTGGGAATCAAATTCTTCGATGAAGTGTCGATGCCACTCCCGTAAGTCCATGTAGCCATGGTATTCCCATAATTGTTGTATAAGGATAGTCAATGTCTACTACGCAGAATGTTGTAAGGAGCTGGAGGTCTCCTTTCATATACTGTTAGAGGTAGTTTTCCTCTAGACAACGAGGGCTTGCCGTTGAATCCATAAATATTATAAGTCGAAGGCACCAGTGCTGCTCCCTTTCCAAACATTTGGTCATGGGTCTTTCCGAAGAGGATATTGACATAGCTTCTTGGGTCCACCAGTACTCTTGGCATTGCCATCTTTTCAATGTTCAGGGTTATCACCAGGGGATCGTTATGTGCTCTTCCTCCATCCGGTATATCCTTGGCAGAAAAGGACACTGGCTTTTTCTGTCATTCCTCGAGGGGTATCCTCGTAGATACGCTCATTGATTCTATGCATTTGAAGTCTCTTTTGTGGATTATGTCTGTGATGCTATTACGAAAACTATACTCGCTGACCTCAGAATGTACCATCAAATTGCAGTTCTCAAATCTTGGGATATCTCGATTTATCGTGATTACATAAGCTCCGTATTTCTTGACCTCTTAGGACTGTGTTTGTTGAGGAGGTGGATTTGGTTATTCAAGGAGATGATCGAATTTTCCCTTCGATATAAAATAGTACACCTGATCTTGTGTTGTGATACATTGCTCTGTGGGGTGGACATAAAATTTATGGAAGTGGCAATAATCCCTCGAGTTTCTAGTATTTGGAGGCTGATTTCCTCTACTTTTGGGATAACGAATCTCGCTGGCTGACTCAGATGCCTCAATGCTTCTCAAAGCAACTTCCAAAGGTACACTTAGTTTCAGGAATTTTCTGTCCTGAAAAGGAGGGAATCCCGACCTTTGCACTCCAAACCTTTTGTTTTGGTATCTTCCCTCGTATCCTCGACGAGAATTCTGTCTTCGTTGTAGCCCCCATTATTATATCATTTGTTGTCGTTATACCTTTCATCACCAAACTTCCCTTCGTTTTCATATCTTCCTTCATCACCCTGCCTTTCTCGTTTGGATGATTCTCATGCCTGATTGTCCATTGGTTGCTCTTGCTTTGATCCGAATAATACTTTCTTATAGGGCTCCACAAACCTCTTAACTTCTTCTCGCTCTTCTAGCGATAAATTGTTAATCGAATGCACCTGCCTCGATATGCCGTCCTTCCCCTGGGACGCGTGCTCTTTAGTGTCTTATAGTGCAATTTGTTCCCTTTAATGTTTTCGCAAATCTTGACGTTCTCCGAGAATAGCTTGTCGTACATATGATGCTCCTTATCGAGTGCATTTAGGTAAGCTCGAACTTTGCCTTTTTATGTAGCGCCATTTCCGACTTCGACACATTGTGCCGTCCATCGCTCTGTTAGGCTCTTGGTGGTTTCCTTCGGCTTTACTCTAATGCTGAATAATTTCTCCACTCCCGGCTTCGATGAGTTGTTGTAAAGGAAATGAAGCAAGAAAACCCTGGATAAGTCATTGAATGATGATATCGAGCATATAGGTAGGTTGTCGTACCAGGATAATGCTTCACCTTTCAAACACGATGGGAAATATTTGCAAAGTACTTCATCTTTATCTGCCCATGCTAGAAACACTCTGATACATCTTTAAATGATGTGTTGCGTCACCACTTCCATCGAAGATTGAGTTGAAGATTGGCATTGTGCATTTGATTCGAATTGGCTTGTTTAAGAGTTCATAACTGAGTGGCGATCGATGTACTTCATTAATATATTGCTTTAATTTTAAGTTTGATGATGGCATTGCCTTGTTATCGAGGAGCTCTGCTCGCATTTATTTAATCTCGTCCATCATGACCTTTTGATGTGCCGTCGACTCTGAATCTCTTCGAGCTTTCTCTTTCTCATATGCCAAGTGTATATTATTTCCCTTCGAATGGATGTTAGGTTGGATATGGTGACTCGATGCTTCTCCCTTATGAATGGACGGGTGCTTAGGGTGCAAATCTCCCTTTGTCTTGGTATGATCTCTCGATACCAAATGACGTTTTGACTGCGAGATTTCCCTTAAGTGAGAGTGGCCTTCGCTATTTCTTTTGTAGTTCAGTGCTGACTTCTCTGCATTCTTTTTGTTATCTTCGATCAATCTTAGCTTAAGTCTCATGTTCCTTCTTATGAGTGCTTTGAATTTTTCTGCTGGTATGGTTTCTTCCTCGGTGGGTTGGCCTATTTGTAGCACACTGTCTAACTTTCCCCTTTTTGCTCCTTTTCAATTTCATGATTTTGATGCTATGAGAGTCCTTTTCCGTCTGGTCCCAAATCTTGGAGGAGTACTTCATCTCTGTTTTTGTGTTCTTTGTGCTGCACCGTGCTTGCGGCAACTTCTGGTGAAACTCCTTTACTAACTCACTGCCATGTGTTGTGCTGTCTTGATGAGCCTATTCCTTGCCTCAGTATCTGATTGAATTTCGATGCCACGGTGATCGTGACCTATAAAAAGTAACAAACCGGTGATGTCCATGGCGACTTCCTCAGCGTACTATTGGTCTGTCATATGTGCTAGCGGTTATAACAGAATCTGACATGCGAGATTTTAAAGGTGATTTTATTTATTGTACTATCCAATCATATTTCTAGGATTTCTGACGCTGGGATTTTTATGTCTACTTTCCCTAACAACCTTGATTTTCCCAGATCTGCCT
The DNA here is from genome assembly GCA_023529015.1 of Papaver nudicaule. Taxonomy (NCBI): domain Eukaryota; kingdom Viridiplantae; phylum Streptophyta; class Magnoliopsida; order Ranunculales; family Papaveraceae; genus Papaver; species Papaver nudicaule. Next base: position 14,688 of record JAJJMA010197293.1, on the reverse strand, counting down.
TCCAAAATGGAGGTTTTAGGGAATCCGTCTTAACTATCTTTCAAAAAATTACGACGTTTCTAAAAGTGACATTATCACTTTCATGATATGTCTCTTGGGATATAAACCCTAAAATGACCCTTGTTTTAGGTGTAAAACAATAAAGAGAATCTGAGGGGTAAAGTATGAAGTGTGATGAATTCGAGAGGTCAAGATCGAACAAGACTCGCCTAAACCAAGAAATGGCCGTTCGAGTATTGCTTCAGTTACAAGAAGAGGATATAGGGTTGGTTTAGGGAGGGAAGCAGAGAAAGATGAGATCAGGGAATTGCTATGATTTTCTGTGATGTTGATGATTGAATTGCTAAAGAAGTTTGGATATTCAGTTCTCACTAGATATTGAATGCTGAATGAGAAGAGTTAATCAATGATCGATGAGATTGATTGATTGAACTTGCACTGAATTAAACTGTTGAACTTGTTTGTTCTTGTTGGAGAACTTGTTGTTTCCAAACTGGTCGAGTGACATATTTATAGCAATAGAATTCCAACTGATCTCGTAAGAAGTGGAAGAAGTGGAAGAGTGGGAGTGTGGAGTAAGTGGGGCAAGTCTTGCGCCTAATATTAGGGAAGAATGAACCGCCCACTACTCTATCCCATCTTCTCAGCAACGTTCGCACGACTTAGTTTTCTTTCCCGTTAAGTGATTGAGCCGTTGCAATCACACGTGCCGTAGACCGCCAAACCAAAACCCTAAAAGAATATCCCCCCATGTAACTTACTTGATTCTCGTAAGATTTGTTAAGATTTGTTGAGTCAAAGATGACTAAGTGCAAGTCGTACCAATTACTTGGTAAACTCAGGACTTTGCGATAAGATAGAGATTAAGCGATAAGCTTTGAATATCTCTTTAAGATTTGGTTTAAGGATTGAGCCGGGCAATCGCCATTTAAACCAATTAAATAAATCTAAGGGTTGAGCTAGCAACCACCATTAGATAAGATAAGATAAGTCTAAGGATTGAGCTTATGCAATCGCCAATTAGACTGAGAGGATTTCAGCAACTCTCTGTGGCAACAGTCAAATGAATACGACTTTCAGTTTGCCATAAATATGAGAAATTGGCTTGTGGCATGTAATGCACCAATTCTCTGAGTAATGAAGACATATGAATGTCTAAAATAATATAGATCATAGCCATGATCCATGATTAAGAATTATAGCACTGATTTATAGAAGCAAGTCCATAATCAGGAAAAACAGACGAATGATGCTATCACAGCGTAACCATCATCAAGAATGCATAAGCATTGCCAATACAAGACCTAAAGATAGGCCATAATGATCATAATAAGCCATATTGCATGGTATAATAATCTTATTAAGAAGTTAGGTATAAGGCGCAAAGGATAAGCCATAACATTTATGTTATTTTCAGATTTCTGGACAGTTTGCATGTTGTCCATTGGTAAAATCACCCAGGCCAGACCGTATTAGATAAAATTCTGAATTTTTAGTATGTTATAGGGAACTCACAGAGGAAAATATTTCGTGAAGGAAGCACCCCCTAATTCCTCACGTATTGGGCGGTAAAAATCACGCCATGAGGAAATACGTGAGCTGTCAGGTTTCCTTGATTAGGAAACTAGAGTATTATGGACTAAATAAAATCCATAATCCTCTAGGATTTGGATCAGTGGGACCCATAGATAGAGGGGAGGCTAGAGAAGAATATATTCTAGTCCCAAGGGGGCAACTAGAGCCCGTGAGAGAAGAAAACACCATGGCTCTCCGTGAGCACAAGGAGGGGAAAACCGTAAGGCCCCCCAAGAGTTAGACGCGCCCTGACTTTGGGCCTCCAAGATTTGGCCAAGGCAAAGTCATGGAGCTCCAAAAATTAGGCCAGGGCAATAGCATGGGTACCCATAATTAGGCCAAGGAGGTGGCGTGGGCACCCAAGTGCCAAGGCACGCCAGAGACATGGATACCCAAGATTAGGGCAAGCTAGATGACATCCAAAGCTAGGGCAGGGATTAACCTTGGGCCTCCAAGGAGAAGGGGCGTGAAGCATTGGCGGGGCTATAGGCCAAGGAAAGTGGCCAAAGCTAATGGTGGGCTAAGCTAGGCGGGAGCTAAGCTAGGCCGTAAGGGTGAAAGCCAAGGTGTTGGCGGCCAAGGCCAATGGCGGGTTAAGCTAGGCCATAAGAAATATGGCCAAAGCTAATGACGGGCTAAGCCAGGCCATAAGCCAAGGAAGGACAATGGCGAGATTAGGCTTAGGCGGGGTTAAGGTTAGGCCAAGAGCCAAGGAACGTGGGCAATGGCGTGAGGCTTTGGCGGGAGTAAGCTTAGGCGGGAGCTAAACTAGGCCATAGGCCACGGAGGGTAGAAGATGGCGTGCTAAGCTTTGGCGAGGTTAAGCTTAGGCCATAGGCCAAAGAGTGGCCGTGTATACTTCTCCCTTGGGCGTGAATGGCCTAAGATTTTGGCTCGAGCATGGGCCAGGTTAATGCATATGCATAGGTATTTTATCGTATAGGCTAGGGATATGGACCATGCTACTTGGCTAGGGTCGTGAGACATCAAAATACAGCTAATGGTAATTTAAATATCTTATCCCTACTATAAAATAAATTCATACCTTTTCTCGAGCTATTCCAGGATGCCAGAAATTGATGCGAAATTACTCCTATGACCTCCTCGCCAAAAACCACCATCAACAACCCTACGAAATCTTTTAGCGAAGTGGAGATAAAGGAATCCCTAAGGGTATTTTCTGGAATTATAATGATTTCAAACCAAAACTATTGTTTCACAAATTTTGGAAAAGAACCTTTTCATTGTTTTCTTATTTTCCGTGAAATATCTTGAAAAACTTTTTGGATCTTGATTAGATATTCGTATTTCAAAGTTTAAATTCCTTGAAAAACTTCGATATATTGATATAGTGATTTGCTCAAAATTCCTTAGCATTCTAAAGCCCAAGATCTTTAGATATTTAAGGTGGTAGAGCTGTTTTAAGTATAAATGGCAAGATTAAGGAATAAAACTTAAAACTTCAAGATTTTTTTTTTTTTTTTGAAAACTTTGAAAACAAACAAAGCATAGGCAGACCTAAATCATTTTAATCAGTCCCTGTTTCTAGCACCAACTGTGTCGGTATAAAATATGCTTAGAGACTCTATACCCAACAACCATTAGATTAGATCTTAAGTGAAGAGGATGGGAAGTAAAATTTGGTATAGAACGGTATATCGAACTTCATTCGATATGTAACTCGATAACTATAATCATACTACTAGTAAAGATCGAATGACGATCATTAAATATAAAGTTTTCTCAGTGGTCTATTCTACAATGGATTGGTGCTTAATGACTTGAGGAGATTGAACATAAGATACTAACCTAGTCTCTCTCAAATGCCCTTAAGACGTACTAAAAAATCCAACCCCTATAACTGAACCCGAGCTCAGCTTATAGAGCGAAATACAAAGTGGGAACTGTTAGGGGATTATCAGGTCAAATCCACTAGCATTGGTACTTGGTATGTCAAGCTAGTTGTCAGTTTTAGGTGTCAAAACACAATTCTTGATTTAGCCTACTAGAGTTTAGAATTCGGAATTGGGATATAGACTAAGTAGTAGAGACCTTGAAGACGAAGACTGTGAAGACAAAGAAGACATCAATTATTCTTCATCGACAAAAGGTTAGTAGGAGTTATGTCTTTTATGGAAATTCTTCTATTCTACTTTCTCTATCTTTCAAAATAGTCGGCTGGTTTAGTAGTGATATAATAGCGATTGAGATCGTGTTCTTGTCTACATGACCATGTGTTATGTTAGTGTTTGTTCCCGCAAATACTAAAGTTACAAGAATGCATGAGATAGATTGGATACCATTTGTCCATTGTAATGGTTTGCTTGCAGATCACTTGTTGGATATGGGTGAATCTAAAGGAGTACTCTTGAGCAAGAGTCCAGAGGATTAAGCTGAGGGCGTCACACACGTTGAAAAAGAAGGGGTACCGAAATACTACCAACTTTTCGTTTTGGCTCGTGAGTCTTATGGTAAAGAGTTTGGACGATCTCAAAAATCAATATCCAAACCTCTAACCGGAGTAATCTCGACAGTTAGGTAATAACGTACTACTTGGTGCTTTAATTATAAATCAGAGTTATAATGCGGAAAGTAAAAGCACACAAGACACCAAACGTTTTTTTAACGAGGAAACTGCCTTGCAGAAAAACCTCGGGACCTCGTCCAGTTTGAACACCGCCCAGTACAAACTGACTACAAACACTAGCCTACTATAAGACTTCGGTCTGGGATGTAGCAGAGACCAACTCAAGCCCTCCAAGCGAATTGGCTACTGTCGCCTTCCTTACGTCTCTGGATCCCCCACAGATCGTCACGCACTTGATTCCCCTAGCTGACGTCCTTTACAGGCCTAGGAGTTGCTTTGACCGATGCCAAAGGCTTTTGTCAGCAATACTGGGTTTTAATCCAAAACTGTTGACTTATGGTGTAACTGTCCTCTATCAGTTTACCATAAATAAGATGACTTCCTTCGGATTGTCAAATCCAGGTCATACGGAAGTCTACTTAACAAATCAGGGCTGACATGCACCTTGCAACGCCCAATCTGTATCTACCTCAGTTATAGATGAAGAACCACTAGGGAACTTGTATAACTGGAGCCAACTAGGTCTTACAACACCGAGTGCAGCCGTGCGTTGCTACCTTTCCAACCTTTACGTAACTTAACTAGTTCTTGAATAGCCGTATAGCAGAAGAGACGGACTTTAGAATAGACAAGAACTAAGATAGGTTACTGAGGTTACAGGTGATTCTGATCAACCGCTGAGGGATCGATCTACCTGTGCTTCCCAACTCTCAAAGGAAGTCTTTATAGTCGTAGGGAGTTCCCAGAGGAGCTGCAACCTATAGAGGATGACTATACCACAACAAGCCTTCACCGAAGTGAAAAGAGTTTACGCTACTCTCCCTGAGGACCTTCACGTATGCTTGATGCTTGCGGTATTTGTCCTTAGACACCTCTATTTATAGCACTCAATAAGATAGGTTGCTTTGGAATTAAGCAATCAATTACTTGTCCCACAAGTTAAGGAAACCCTAAACTTGCCAACCAAGTAATACAGATTAATCTCAATTGAAATTCCTTTTTAGATTTATCTGCCAAGTGTTTTGTTGGCTCTAAAACACTTCAAGATAGGAATCCAACAGACCAGAGATAATCTTATCTTATTGACTCATTGAGGATCGTTAGATGGAACACAAAAGGTATTTATGTTTTACACAAGTCCATCTAAGAGATAAAGGAGTTGGAATTTGACTCAAAGTGAAAATCTAGAAGATATTCACGCAATTTGACTTTCCAGAAACTTCTCTGCGTCAGGTACACGTACAGGTTCGTGTACTAATGCGACACAGGAGATTTCTGGACCAGGTACGCGAAACCGGTTCGGGTACCGTCCAAGTCAAATTTTGGTCAAACTCTGAATCCGCTGGAAGAACTGGGCTGAGCCAGAACTTAGACATGAGAATGTCCTCAGCTATGATCCATGGACTCTTTGCTCAAGAGTACTCCTTAGATTCATCCATATCCAACATAACAGTTTGCAAGCAAACTATTGAAATGGTCATATGGCGTCGAATCTATCTCATATGTTCTTGATTCACAATATTCGTGGGATCAAACACTGGTCATGACATAAAGCCATGTTACACAAGAACACGATCTCAATCGCTACATTACTACTAAAGTAGTCGACTATATTTCGAAAGAATAGAGAAAGTAGAATAGAAGAATAATCCGTAAAGTCATAACTCCTACTAACCTTTTGTCGATGAAGAATAATTGATGTCTTCTTTGTCTTCACAGTCTTCGTCTTCAAGGTCTCTACTACTCTGTCTATATCCCATTTCCGAAATCTAAACTCTAGTAGGCTAAATCAAGAATTGTATTTTGACACCTAAAACTGACAACTAGCTTGACATACCAACGCTAGTGGGTTTGACCGGACAATGCCCTAACACACGTCTAAGTACTGGTTAAGCCCATAACTTCCAGCGGGTCCTGTTAAACCCTAATCTGAATGGCGGACGGTTCCCGAACCGTACGTGGAACAGAAACTCGGATTTTCTCCTGAGTTCCAAAGTGTCATTTTGTACGCGTACCTACGCGAACCTCGAAATTGATACTTTTGGCTGTGATTCATATGGACGGTTCGTAAACCGTCCCAAGTGAATATTCTTCTGGATTTTCACTCTGGTTAAACTTTGAACTCCTTTGTCTCTTAGCTGGCCTTGGATTATCACGAAATATCTTATGTGGTCCATCTAACGGTTCTCAATGTGTCAATAAGATCAAGATTATCTATGGTTTGTTGGATCTCTAACTTGAAGTGTTTTTGAGCTAACAAAACACTTGGCAGATAAATGATTAATGATTTCCAATTGAGATAAATCTCTTTTACTAGGTTTGCAAGTTAGGGTTTCCTAAAGTTGTGGGACAAGTAATTAGTTGCTTTATTCCAAAGCAACCTATCTTATTGAGTGTTATAAATAGAGGTGTATAAGGACGAATACCGCAAGCATCAAGCATACGTGAAGGTCCTTTGGGAAGTGATCGTAAAACTCTTTTCACTTCGGTGAATGCTTGTTGTGGTATAGTCATCCTCTATTAGGTAGCAGTTCCTCACGGGATTTACCTACGACTATAAAGACTCCTCTTGAGAGTTGGGAAGCACAAGTAGGAGATTGAGACCTCAGTGGTTGAAATCGGAGTAACCTGTAACCTTGGTAACCTGATCACGTTCTTGTGTATTCTACGGTCCTTCTCTTCTGATATAAGGCCATTCAAGAACTGATACGTTACACACAGTGTTTCGAAAGGAAGCAACGCACGGCTGCACTCGGTGTTGTAAGACCTAGTTAGCTCCAGTTGTATAAGTTTCTTAATTGATTCTTCGTGTACAACTGAGGTAGAGACAAGTTGGGCATAGTTTACTCGGTTTACTTGTCAACCCCCGCTTGTAAGTAGATTTCCGTATGACCTGGAGCAATCCGAAGGAAGTCACTTTGTGTATGTCAAACTGATAGAGGACAGTTCAAACATACAGTCGATAATTGAGGTTGCAGAGCCGGAATTGTTGACACAAGCCTTTAACAGCGGTTAAAGCAACTCCTATGCCTGTAAAGGACGTCAGCTAGGGGAATCAAGTGTGTGACGATCTGTGGGGGATCTAGAGACGTAAGGAGTGCGACAATAGCCAGTTCGCTTGGAGGGTTGGAATTGGTCTCTGCTACATCCCAGACTGAAGTCTTATAGTAGGCTAGTGTTTGTAGTCAGTTTGTACTGTGCGGTGTTCAGTCTGGACGAGGTCTCGAGGTTTTTCTACAAGTTGTAGTTTCCTCGTTAAAAAATTCTCTGGTGTCTTGTGTGCTTTACTTTCCGCATTATATTCTCTGATTATATAATTAAAGCAAACACAAGAAGTATGCTATTAATAAACCTGATCGTTGTCCTCAATCCATCCCTTGGATTTACCAAGACCCTGTCTTGCGTTGGACTGATCCTTGTGATCCAAACTCAGGTTAACGGATCTGGATATTGATTTTTGAGATCGTACAGATCTGACCATAAGTCTCACGAGCCCAAACGAAAAGTTGGTTGTATTTCGGTACCCCTACTTTTTCAGGAACAACTAATAAGATAAAATACTCAATCGTGGGTGTCAGTAATTGTCGAGTAGGTCGGTGCGCATCGAGGTGGCATCGAAGCTAAGGTTGATTATTACATCCTTCGATCTCTCTTGTTCTGAGATGACAGTCTCTTCGACTATACTCTGATCTTCGCTGTAAAATGTTTCCTCGATGACTCCTGCCTATCGATAGATACTAAGAGTGTTGAGTCTTCGAGTTATCCTGAAGTTCGAGCTGTCTCTTCCCTTTAAGATGATGACACGTGGTTCGATGGATTTATGCCCCCTATAATAGTGGGTATCACAAGCTTACTGTTCCGAAGAATGAAACTTGGTAGAGGGACGAAGCTCGAAGGAGTGATACATACTCCTTATATGACCAAATGAGGCAAAGTAATTTCAAAATATTCTTTAAGCACATGTTTTTAATTCTTAATTCTTCATTTAGATTTATAACATTAAATTATATATAATATTTTAGCTCCTTACATTTAACAAAAGATACTCCATTAAATGTTATTAACTAAAAGCATTCAAAGCAAATAATACTCTTAAGATATATTTGGATATTTCAGTAATTCGAAATATGGTCCCTACCAAATATACTCCATGGGATAGAGTTCATTTCGAATCCTTGTCCTAAATTCGAAACTCATCTTAAGATATTATTACTTCCAAATGTCGACATCAGCTTTGGTAATGTCAACACTAACTTCCTAAGGATTACCTGAACAAGCCAACTCTATATCTTAGGTGGGAGTGGGAGCAAGTCCATGATGGCTCACGTTAGAACAACGAATACCGGAAATGGACTAAGCCTCGAGTGTTGAGCTTAAGTGAACTAGTGGTTCAAGGACATTTCGAACCATACAATAAAAGATATACCATTGAAAGTACAATGTATGAATCTCCGAGTAATAGTAGTTTTGTACCACATGAATTCCCGATTCCAATGTAGATGATCACGTTAATGATAACGGAGAATTCATATCAAACACCAGTAGATACTTGATTGGGTGTTTAAAATTTGAACGTGTAATATTTAAATAGATACAAAAAACACAATTTAAACACTAATAATGGTGATTAGAAATCATGTGTCTACAAGCATGAGCGAGATGAACCATATTTCTAATGATGACTCAACCCGACTTAAGTTGTACATTGAAGTTGAACCAATCAAACTTCAAAATGAGAATATCAAACTCTTTGTAATTTGTTGAAACACAAATAAAAAATGTAGAGTTTGAACTTTGATATATGTTTTCGGAGATAACCTGATTTAGGTTTCGAACTCTACATCTTGTTCAGTAAAAAACCAAATGCTAGGTTTCGGATTCTAGAGAACATATGACCAAAAACAGAGTATCGTTTCCAAATCTAGACTCCATATAGCGAAACAAATTCTTGATTTCGAACTTTAGATTTCATGTTCAATAATACTAAATTTAGGTTTCGAAACAAAGAACTCATATTTAATTTGTTACAAATGTTTGGTGTCCAACTTGAGAGTCCACATGGTCAAAGACGTTTCAGCATCAAGGCGTTTTGTCTTCGAACGCTAAAGAATATGTCTCAGTCAGATAGACCGGTCACTTAGTACTTACATGCTCAACTAGTCTAATAAAGTCGCCGACTATATTCCGAATGATAAAATTAGTAGAATCGAAGAGTCCATAGGTCACAACTCCTACTAACATTTTGTTGATGAAGATGTAATGATCTCCGCATGATTAAGCTCCAGTCTTCATCTTCAAGGTCTCACTACTTAATCTAATCCCGTATCCGAAATCTAACTTTAGTAGTCTAAATCAAGAATTGTGTTTTGACATATAAACTTGACAACTAACTTGACATACTAATGTTAGATTTGACCGAGAAATGCTCTAACACTAAGGTTCTTCTCTTCTGCAATAAGGTCATTCAAGAACATTCAATCAACTACAAGGTTGAGAGAAGCAACGTACGGCTGCACTCGGTGTTGTAAGACCTAGTTAGCTCCATTAGTGTAAGAATTATCTAAATCTTCACTTTTGATGTAGAGACATGTTAGGCATCATTTACTTGATTTACGTGTCAGCCCTAACTTGTATAAGAGATTTTTGTAGAACCTTGATCATATCTAAAGGAAGTCACTTTCAATTGTTAATTTGTTATACGACATATTGGACACTGGTATTCTCTTTTGAAAAGCGGATCGAGTACCAAAAGTCTTTAGCAACGGCTAAAGCAACTCCCAGACCTGTATATATTGTTCCTTATAAGAAGGAATGAAAGATAGTTCTTTGAATCTTGACACGATGGTTTACACCTTAATGTTTTAATGATTTGGAACTAAGAAGTTGAATTGGGTTATGTTCTGAACCGAGTACCTTACAGGTTCGCTTACCTATCACGAACCATGTTGGTGAGAAAAGTTATTGAACTCAGTCGACATAATGGTTCGCACACCTGTCACTAACCTGTTTCAAGTTAGAAGTTCTTGAACTTGTTTTATGTCTATATAGTTTGCGTACCTATCACGAACTATGAATGCGATACTGAAACATAACATAATGCTATAAAAATGGTTCATGTACCTATCATGAACCATATAGTGTTTGGAAACTACTGTCCACTTTTTACTCTTTCAGTTCGCATACCTATCATGTGCACGGTCTCTACATGCTATCTTTTGGCACAACCTTCTATACGTCAGCGTGAACCTTTTCACCACCTTAAGACACTTAGTCTCTAGGTGGTTCAAGAAGTTTGGTTGGATTTTTGAGCAAGGCGTGGATCTTTGTTCGTAAATGAAAAAGCAGGGGTACCGAAATAAAACCAACTTTTCGTTTGGGCTCGTGAGTCTTATGATAAGATATGAACGATCTCAAAAATCAATATCCAAATCTGTGATAACCTGAGTTGGATCACAAGTGATCAGTCCCGACGCAATACAAGTCTTGGGTGAATCCCTCGAAACAATTGAAGACTAACTCCAGGTTATAATAACGTATTACTTATGTTTTCTTTAAGTATATAATCAAAGATATAATGCGGAAAGTAAAGCACACAAGACACCGTAGATTTTTTTAACGAGGAAACTACAATCCAATAGAAAAACCTCGGGACCTCGTTTAGATTCAACACCGCACAGTACTAACTGTCTATAAACGCTAGCCTACTATAAGACTTCGGTCTGGGATATAACAAAAACCAATTCCAACTCACCAAGTGAATTAGTTACTGTCTCACTCCTTATGTCTCTGGATCCCCCACAAATCCGACGCACTTGATTCCCCTAGCTGACGTCCTTTACAGGTATAAGAGTTGCTTTAACCGATGTTAAATGCTTTTTGATAACTTCGGGTTTGCAACCTCTATTATCAACTGTATGTGTGTCAGTATAAAATCTGCTGGGAGATCCTATACCTAACAACCATTTGTTCCAATTCTATTGTAACAGATTATACAGCCTAATCCTTAGTCGTACAGCAGATCGAATTACTGGAATGAACACAACTTGATGCTAATAATCTAACTTATTATGAAAAATACAACAAAATAACATTCATTAAGTATAAAGTTTTCTCAGAGATTACACTACAATGGATCTATGCTTAATGACCAGAGGAGATTACATGTGAATACCTACCTAGTCTCTCTCAAAGCCCTCAAGACTTATCAAAGATCCAAGCCTTACAAATGAATCCGAGTTCGCTTTATATAACGCGAGATACAAAGTGGAATACAACTAATAAGATCAAATACACAATCGCGGGTGTCAGACTTTGTCGAGTAAGTCCGTTTATAAAATGGCATCAAAGCTATGGTAGGTAATTCTGCGCTTCGATCCTTTTTGTATGGTGTGACGGTTTCCTCGGTTGTTCTTGGATCTTCGTTGTATGGCGTATCTTCGATGTCAAATGCCCATCGAGGAACACTCTCAGTGATGAGTCTTCGATTTATTCCCTACTTCGCGCTCTCCTCTACCTTATCTTGTTTTCTCCCCGGGATGTTGACGTGGTTCGATGGTTTTATGCCTCCACAGTTTGCCTATTTCCTTATCCCATTATCCAAGATTTGGGAAAAGAAAATTCCTCCTCGATGTTTTACTTCTAGACACGTGCACCATTACCGCCTGAAGTGACGTCTCCCTGACACACGTCCTGCATGTTTCTGAGATTGTCGCTACTTTTGACCTTCGTACCTGAAGCGCCAGTTTCTCTTTCCCCTTTAAGTTTCCTTTCTCTCAGTACAATTTCTCTCCCTTCATCTTTTGGAATTCTTCATCTTATCCGACTCCGTTTTCGCCTGTTCTAGAAAAAATTTCACCTTTAACCTCAATTCTTGGTTGTTATACCCTCCTCCTTATTTTCACTTCTGGTTCATAAAGTCAGGTCTATTTATATTTCTAGTTACATCAAATATCTGAGACTTGAAAGTTTGCTGCTGCATCTCTAACTCCGGCAGAATTCTGGTGGCTCGTCTTTCGGCTGGTACTCCTTCAGATGACTTCTTCCTCTGATTTAATGCCTTGATTTTGGATAATCTCGGCTATGATATTACCGAGCCTAATCTTTCTCTTATTGATTCTCCTGGCAGCCGGTTGACTACTAAGTTGATCGAAGAATATGCAGGTGGGGAAAATCGATTATTGGTAACGATTCACCAAATGCTCGCAGGGCTCATTCCTCCTCTTTATAAGGCTTCGAATCCTCTTTTCCTCGATATTTTGTATTTGATGCCTGAAGCTCGTGGGGTGATGCAGCTTACGTGTAGCTCGATTCAACTGACCAACGAGTGGGTGATGCGTTCAGAAGGAAGGGGTGGTCTTTCTTCTGCTGGTCCTTCTGGAGATTATTTTACCACTTCGAATTTCTTTAGACACTATCGAGCCTACCTAAACTTGGATCACGAATCTGTTCCCTGGGGGGTTCGATTTGATATTCAAAATGATGTGGAAAATGTTCTTCCTGGTTTCTTGATCACACTCTCGATGAAGGTTGGTATACAGAACCTGTGTTATTTGTATGACCCGTTTTGCTTGGTTGGAGAGATAAGGCCACCTTCGAGGCTGGTCATAAGTTTCCAAATCACAATCTCTTTGTCGTTCACTTCTCTGGGGAGGAGAAGGATTTGTCTCATGAGCAGTTACTATTAAAAAAAAGGAGCTACTCAGGTAATTTTTGTCATTATCTATTTTCTTTATTTCCTTTTTTGGCTACTTTACACTTTTGAACTGCTTTCCAGGAGGATGCTGCCGAGGAAATCCAGAAAAGTTCGAAACGAGCTCATAGAATAAGGGACTATCGAACAGGTAACAAACACCATCTGCCCATAATATGCTTGTTTGGAGTATTAATATTTGCCTTTATGTATTTCCTGAGAGAGTGGACATTATTTTGTAGAGCGAGGTGAATAAAGCCAAAGTGTTAGGCGAGGCTAGTAGTTTGCTGGGGTATTCTTTCCCTGGTTCGAACAAGAAAGATACGTCGAGATCTGTGAAGGGAAGGAAATTGAAGAAGGTTGTATCGAGAAGTCCGAAGTCCGATGACAAGATTGGTAAATATTTTCAAGCCTTGGAGGTTGATATGAGGGGAACTGATGAGGTGCATGTCGAAAAGGTGGATCCATAGATCGATGCTAGTGTTGATAAAGTTGGTACTTGTGAAGTTACTCCTGAGGAGGTGCCCGTCTCTGCTTCTGATCGATGTGATGTTATTCCAGATGCCTTTGCTTCTACTTCTACTGGGGTTATTGTCGATACTCCCCCGGAAGAGTCAGTTCCTAAGATTTCTTCTTCAACACGTCCTCGAGAAACTTCTCCTATTATTTTTGCTCACCCGGGTGGTTCGAAGTTTCATGGGGCTTCTGCTTTTGTTAGCGCGAACACAAAGCAGTATTCTTCGAAGAACTTTAAAAGGTTTCTCCGAGAGGATCCTCATCTGTGCGAGTGTGCGAAAGAGTTAGCTTCTCATTTCGAAGCTCATGTTCGAGATCCTGCGAATTTCCCCCTTTATACGTATTTGTGTCAAAAAATGGCCCGTGTGTTTACTGGAGAATGTTTGAAAGATTCGGATGATACTCGAGCGCAATGGCTGACTCCCGAGCAACATTTGGCCTTTCTTCAAATGGTGATTGAATGCCTCAGTTTTATTGCTTTATTATTGAGTGGTTGCTGATGCTGACCCTTCAGCTTCTTCTTTACATGACTATTATCACAAGGTGTGCTTGCTAAATTACTCGTACAGGAAACATGAGGATGCCTTTTACTATGAAAAAGAGTTCATCAAAATAAAGACTGAGCTGGCTGCCGCAAAACATCGACTCTCAGTCGATTGTGCTAGGCTTAAAGGTACGCTTTTGTTTTCTTTCATTTTCATATATTTCCTTGGTGGCTCCTGAACTCCTTTTATCAATGTAAAAAAGACGAATTGAGTGAAGAGAAGGAAAATCTTCATCGAGCTAACTTAGCCCTTGATACCCATTTTCAAGCAAGCCTTCAATATACCAACGTGGCCTATGATCTGGATAAGAGGTATCGAGATCAGATAAACCGTATTGTAAAGAGCGTTCTGATGCCAGGGATGATCAAGACTATCATCGAAAGAAAATGGAAGTTGTCGAAGGTAACCTTGAGCAGGAAAAGGAGATGAATCAAAGGTTATTACATGAAATGCGCCAGTATCAACTCGATATTGATCACTTGACTAAAGAGCGAGATGACGCTCGAAGGGATCAGAATATTCGTGTCTCTGGTTGAGTTTTGATTGATAATTTAGATAAACAGGTTATGAATTTGGAGGTTCAAAATACTGCTCTCAAGAAAACAAATTTAGAGTTGTCAGAAGTGAATGAAGGTTTGCAAAAAGGGTATTGAAAAAGAAGGGGTACCGAAATACTACCAACTTTTCGTTTTGGCTCGTGAGTCTTATGGTAAAAGTCTGGACGATCTCAAAAATCAATATCCAAACCTCTAACTGGAGTAATCTCGACAGTTAGG
>JAJJMA010197292.1:846-18075 GCA_023529015.1 Papaver nudicaule | reverse complement strand
TTTTTTTGCCGACTAACTGTCTTTTTGGTCTCTAAAATTGTCACTAAAAGAAGAGAGAGAAAAAATAAATTCCCGCCTTATGATGGGAAGTTTTTTGCGACCAAAATTAATGGCTAAACTTGTTTTTGTCGCAGATATTTCTTTGGGGATGAACTATTTTGGTCACGAAATCATTTTCTAGCAACAAAGGCACAATATAGTCACCAAAAATAACATTGCCGACAACTAAAAAAAATTATCCCTAAATATATTTTTTAATGGCAAAGTAATCTAGTCTCCAAAATTATTGCAGGACAAATAAGATTTTTGTCACTGAAATTATGTTAATGACCAAACACATTACAGTCACGAACTAATGATTTGGTGACAATTAAATTTGTTTGTCATAATATTTGCTCTAAGATGACCGAAAAAATTGTCGCATGCCTTTTGTCCTTGAATATAATTTTAGATAACAATATTAGTTTGTCACCGGTATAAACCAAATCAAACATTAAAAATTGTAAACGTGCGCTGGATACCTAAGACAAGATTGAGCCGAATGTATCTAAATGGCAAAGCAAGTAGTGTTAAAGTAACAGCTCTAATGAATTAACAGAAGCAGAAACCAGGAAATGAAACCATCTGCACCAAGTCCACTAATCTCAAGTCCTTGGTGAGTAGACAAAAGAACTACCAATGCATTTTGTGTAACACTACACATCAGTAGATTCAGATCTTTCTATCAAAAAAGAAGCATGCTATAGAAAAACCAGGTATCGAAGAACAAACTGAAACCACAGCATAGAAAAAACAACAGTGATGCATTGTCAACAACAGTGATGCATTGTCGACCTGATATTATATTCAACTACAGTCTTCCTCTAAAACTAGGACTGAAGTTAGGAAAATGGTAAACAAAATCCAATCTTTTGTTGCAATTATAAAAATAACAAGCAACTGGAAAGGATAATGATATTTAAAGATTATCTGAAAGCACCAGCACAAAACTTGATCTCAATTGTACATTAATTTCCAATTTTTTTATATCCACTACAAAAACAGAGAGGGTTTCTAAATAAGAGAACTCAAACCATGTACTACCAAATGAGAGGGTTTCTATCACATAGCATAGAACTTCATCACAGCAAGAAGCAAGCCTCACCCTGCAATTCAAACAAATAAACCAAAAATATGAGAAATTGAAAACAACAAACCCACATAATTGTTATGTCGACATAAAAGAACAGACACATGAAGCTAGTTTGGTTCAGGCTACCGAATGGGTAAAAGCAGGGTTTGGAATTCTGAAAGAAAGTGACATATACAACTAAACACTCCAGAGTGTTATTGTTATTACCAGTTATTCAAATAACCTAAAAGCAGGGTATGATTCTGAAAGAAAGTGACAAATTTATGCAACTAAACACTCCAGAGTGTTGTTGCTATTACCAGTCATTCAAACAACCTATTATGAACGTGCTAACTATTTAGGCGAGGGAAAAAAAAGAAAGAAAAAGTGTTCAGTAACAGAAGGATGACAAACCTGAAACAGTGTGCTCGCCTGACTCCTCAATGGCACACACCACACACCATAGGATCAGATTTGGACAGACGCTTAAGCCCTTCAACCAGCTTGGGCAGGTCAGAGGCAACCTTGCACAGCACAATAACACGGACAACAGGAGAGACTGAAAACTTCATGGCTCTGATAGGATGAGCATCAACTTCCTTCTCATTTGTAAGGGTTGCATTCTTGGTGATAAATTGATCTAATCCAACTAGGGAAACTGGTACAAACTCAACAGATTCATGTTTCTTTCCCATCCAAATAGCAGTTCTCTGGACACTCTTGGTGTACAAGTCTTTGTGACCTTAGCACCTGTTGCAACCTTACCAGCAAAGACACGACCAAATGCAAAGAATAATCTTAGACATGTAAAGCATAAGAGAACCTTCGGGATCACAGTTTTTGATGGCATTGACATACTGGTCATCAAGAGGAGCCTCGTATAAGTTGTCGACACGGTACCTCTGAGCTGTGGAAGGAGGGGAGATGAAAGATCATCATTTCAAGTAGTACAGTCACTGCAGGTAGATGAAAGATCTCATTTCAAGACGTGCTTGATGGAAGAGAACTCTACAAAGAAAAAAAAATTGTTTATACTTTTAGAATGAATTCAGAAAGTGAAGTCATACCTGATATCATGAAAGGCGAACATAAGCCACCTGAAATCCTCATATTGCACCCTTCGGAGTTGTCCCAGCAATAAAAAAACCTTCGTCTGGAAGTTATTCCTTGGAAATAAAAAAACCATATTATATGTCAACAGAAACAAACTAAACAGTAATATTGACCTTCCACAAAAAAATATGTTATTATACCTGTGGATGCCGTGATTTGCGACGCCATTTGTATTATGATGCTTGAAAAGAAGCATACAAAAATTATCAGCAAGTATCAACAGATAACTAAAAATCACTGACAGAACAAGAGCAATAGTAAACATGACAGTTAACAACCTAGCTACCCAGATCTAAGCATATTGGCTAAATTTTCTATCAATACAAGTATTGAGTGATTGATAATTCAAGAATCAGAAGCAACCAATGACACTAAACCTAGATGAACCCTACCCCTTTTGTTGGAACAAGGTAGAAGAGCAACAAATCAAACTCATCAACACATGCAGTTTTGGGTTCAGTACACACCATAATCTAGCAAGAACAGTTAAAACAAGAAAAACCCACAATAGAGAAACCTAACTACACTGAATAAGCAACTAAAACCCCAGACATAGTGAGGAATATCAAACCAAACAAGCTAGATCCAAAGACCCTTAAACCCAAAATAGTGAGGAAACATAAACAGGAGTGCAGAAACAAAAAGAATAATCATACTCTACAGAAAACAAAAGAGCAATTAAGGCATTCTGAATACAAGAGAGACTATAATCCATGAATGAAACCCTTAGTCAAAAGAGCTTTAAAACTCACAAAATGAACAACAATTTTGATTCATTAAAAAGAAATTCAGTGAGTAAGAGATGATGAAGTAGATTCATAAAATTGATAATACTAAAACCTTGAGATTCATAAAATTGATGTTCCCTTGAAATGCAAAAATTAAACAAAATAAGGATTCAACTTCACTAAACCAAAATTGAGTTGCAATAAAAGAGATTAAATGACAAAAAAAAACATATGAACAGACGAAGATTGATACTTTATGAAAATTAAACCTTTAAGGTTCATGGAAACTTGATTCGATTCATTGAAAAGAATCAATTCAGCAGCCATATTTCAACACAAAAAAATAAATAAAAATAAAATAAGAACATGAGTAAAATAGATACAGAGAAACTATGGAAAATACCTTAAAATTTCTAATGAATTTGGTTGCTGTTGGAGAATGCAAAAATTGCACGGATACCTTAGGGTTTATAAAGGGTATCGCAAATAGGATGAAATTCGTAACCCAAAATAAATTAGCGGGATTCATCCCGCCAAAACAAAAAAAAAATTCTAAGTTTTAGTCAAAGATTGGTTGTTTTTGGAGGGAATTGTAAAGAAATTCGCGGGGAGGGAAAATTTCCACCACTTTAGTCGGAGATTTGGTGAAGGATCTAGGGAAATCTGGTTAGGTTTTAGCATACAGATGCAAAAAAAAAGGAAGATAAGGTAGAAAAGGTAGTTGTTTGAGTGTATTCTTTTTTTTTTTTTTTTTTTTTTTGCTAAAAAACATCAAATCTCATTCATTCATAAGTAAAAGAAGATTACAAGGGGGCAAACCCTTACATCAAAGATCAAAATACAACAAGACACCAAACAAACAATCCGAGAAGAGAAAGAACGGAGAATCGTTGAAGCATCCCATATTGTGTATTCGAAGAAGACCCGATGAATCGGAAGAGGAATGGTATTTGGAGTGCTCTCCCACCATTTAGATAAATTTTCTTCCTTGAGAAGATATGCTCCAATGAATATGGAGTAATTTGCCCAATCTTTAGTAATTGATATCAATTTTCCAAACCCTAGTTCTTCTAGAATCCACCGGAAAAAATCTTCAATCACCACCACAAACCCACTTGTAAAATCTACCCAAAACTCACAAATGAACACCATGAAGGTGCAAAAAGATGAAGAGTAACCGTAAAACGGCATGGATAAACCGGAAACCGGCAAGAACACCATTAAAATTAAACCAAAAAAGGAGAAAACTAGAAAACTAACCAAAATAAACCTAGAAACTAGAAAGCATTAAAAGGGTGAGCTCAGATCTGCTCTAAAGAGCAAATCCGAGCTCGTCGGAGAGCGCCTGGATCTGGCCGGAGGTCTTGCCGGAAATCGCCTAGAGTGGGAGAGAGAAAGGAGAGAGAAACTGGAGTGTATTCCTTTCTTTGGTAGATCCGTAAGATATGGGGAATACATAAAAAAAAATTGGACACGAGAAGACACGAGCAATATTGGGTTCGTATCCCCTGACCGTACGAATGCAACGTAGCGACACGATAATATTTTTTTTCTTTTTGTGAATATATTTTGGGTGCATTGATTTATTTGTTAAATGTCCATTTTTTTAGTGTTTCGAGTTTAAATTTTTTTTATTATAAGTCTGATATAAAATTCGATCGGATGTGAGTTAATATGGTTGATCCAACGTATACGTATATCTCTTAGTTACAAGTGGGATATCAAATTCGATCAAATATGAACTTGTTTGGTTAAAATTGAAGACATCGGGTAAAGTTGTAAAACCGAAGTGTTTTTCGCCAATATTGGTGGTGAAACCGTTTCCAGAATGAAGAATCAATGAATTTCCGAGAAACAATCTCGACATCCATCTCATGAGTGACAAAGACGAGAAAGATACTTCGAAGGTTCAACTAGATCCAACATATACGTATCTCTTAATTACAAGTGGGATCTTTAATTCGATCAAATATGAACTTGTTTGGTTAAAATTGAAGACATCGAGTTAAATTGTAAAACCGAAGTGTTTTTCGCCAATATTGGTGGTGAAACCGTTTTCAGAATGAAGAATCAATGAATTTCCGAGAAACAATCTCGACATCCATCTCATGAGTGACAAAGACGAGAAAGATACTTTGAAGGTTCAACTAGATCCAACATATACGTATCTCTTAATTACAAGTGGGATATCAAATTCGATCAAATATGAACTTGTTTGGTTAAAATTGAAGACATTGAGTTAAATTGTAAAATTAAAGTGTTTTTTACAAATATTAGTGGTGAAAGCTTTTACATAATGAAAAATCAATGAAATTTCGATAAACAATCTCGTATCCAGTGCATCAGGGAAATAGACGAGAAAGATACTTCGAAGGTTCATCTAGATCCAACATGTATCTCTTAATTACAAGTGGGATAATAAACTCGATCGAACTAATTTGGTTAAAATTGAAGAGATTGAGTTAAATTGTAAAAATTATAGTGATCTTTTACCAATATTAGTGGTGAAAGCTTTTACATAATGAAAAACCAATGAAATTTTGACAAACGATCTCGGTATTCAGCGCATTAGTGACATAGACGAGAAAGATACTTCAAAGTGTTGTTTTGCCAATATTAGTGGTCAAACCTTTTCCAGAATTAAGAATCAATGAAATTTAGATAAATAATCTCGAACAACGCATGAGTGACATAGACGAGAAAGATACTTCGAAGGTTCATCTAGATCCAACATGTATCTCTTAATTGGACGACCGTTAGGGAGTCCTTCTTTATGGACACTCGATATGCAATTGTGAGTGACGCTCAATTTCCAATTTTGCATTCAATTTTGCAATCGATTATTACAATTCTTGAACTCAAGATTAAATATGCGATAATCGACCAAATCGATCACCAATAGTAAATAAATAAACAAATCATATGTTCAAAGTTCATCAAAATATCCAATGAATCGATCGGCATCGATCAATTTCTCCATCATTTTCATTCAAAATGGGAAAACATTTCTTCATTTTCAAAAACCCATGTGAAATACATGATCTCTAACTCAATTTCATTCAATATTAACAACCCAAGTCTCTGTTAGAATCATTTGACCTTTTATTTAAATCATTTGATCTCCAGTTGATATGATGAAATTTAACGCCGGAAAAAAAAACAGAGGTCCTGAAATCATCTAGATTCAACATGTATCTCTTAATTACAAGTGGGATATCAAATTCAAACTAATTTGGTTAAAATTAAAGACACTGAGTAAAATTGTAAAATTGAAGTGTTTTTTTGCCAATATGAGTTTAGCCCCCCTCGGTAGCAACCTGGCTCCGCCATGAAAGTTTTTACGTAAAGAAGAATCAATGAAATTTTGGTAAACAATATAAGAAATCGGTAGATTTCTTTAGTTGTTTTTAAAAATAAAAGTGTTTCCTTACCAACCTTGAAAAGTTTTAAAGTTCGATTATTATTTCGAAGTTTTACTGAAAATCTGGTCGGGATACAATTGTCCCAATCCCAACAGACACGTAGTACGAATTGTTGATTTTTTTTTTGAAAGGTTGGCAATTTTATTAATGAAGCAAATAGAACATAACATTAGTGTTTACAATCCTTGTGTTACCAAAACCATGTTATCTGAAACATGAATTTGATGTAGAAAGCTCAAAGTAACAAAAACCCAACCATAGACAGTTGGGTTTTTCGGGTTCTGCAGAATTCTGGTAACCACCTGATTAGCAAGATCGTCTGCCGCCTGATCGCTGCAACCATAGACGAATTGTTGATGATAATTATCTTGCTTGAGAAAAATATTTTAGCAAGTCAAAAAAATTCCACCGAGGAACCAATCACATATTTTCGGTCCTGTACACGTGGTGATATGGTAACCATTTAATATTGGTCCACCAATTAAACAAGCTTTGGAGCACCTTTATCGGAAAAGGAAAAAAAAAAAAACTATGGAGTTGACTCGTCAAGCAGTACATTGTAAATGTACGTGCATAATGTACGTGTCAACGTCGGTGCATATGTTTGCTTGAGAAAATCCTTGAGATGCGAATCAAATATCCATACATTGTGAGCCGTCTGATCTAATTAAGTTTCTTTTCTACTCATATAAAAAGAGACAAGGAACCCTACACCTTAAATTTCTTCCCTTCCCCGCCTCCTTCTTCCCCATCTTCTTTGTGTTTATCTTTTTACCTCTCCCTCTGCTTCTATGGCCTCTGCTAAGCACCGTTTCTTTACGGCAAAGACCATGCACCTCCTCTAAGCTTCTCTATCAATCACAAGATTCACAACCATCGCCACCAACACTAATACCGATGATTTAACATCTCTCCCACTTTCTCTGTAGAGTAGTTTCTCTGAAAAGGAAAAGAGATGTGATTATGTTGGTAGTGTAGCATTCAAAAAAGAATCTGATTGTGAATCAAAAAATCAATTTTTTATGGGTAAGTTTAGCTAATATCCACTTTTATCAATTAGTTGCTTTTCCTTTTCTATGTTTTAAGTTGGTTCTGATCTGGAATGAGTATTGATAGATCTCAAAATTAGATCTAGAAACAGTTTTGAATGATATTAGACGGAAGAAAGATGAATTTTCTGTATAATTATTTTCTTGGGGTAGTAAACCAATACGCTCAGATTAGTCATTGTTGTTGTTTTTTTTTATTGTGATTTGATTTGTAATTTTTTTCTGTGATCTTATTCGTATTTGTTTGCAACTGCAGGCAAGACCCAAGTTTCTCATTTTTGGAGGACGAACTACATCTGGAGCTGTAAATTGTTGATCTCAAAACCGGAGCCGTGATAAATGATATTTTTGTTATGGGGTTTATAAATGAAGTGTGTTTACGAGATTGTAATTTTGTAAGATTGTAATTTTGGAAAACATAAATGAGATTGTATAAAATGAAATTGTAATTTTTGCAGAAATTATCGTATATTATAAAATTTATTGGTCTTCTATTTTTATATTTAGTACTGATTCTGAATTTATTTTAAGTTTAATTTAATATCAAAGCCCATCTCATGGAAAAACAAAAATAATTTTCCTTGATAAGATTTTATGTTGACAAAAAAATATCTTTTAGAGAACTTTTTGGAGACAAAAAAAAAGTAAAAAAATAGTTTTAGAGGGTAAGTATTTGGTCCTAGTGAAAATTATTAGTTGTCACTAATAATTATTTAGGGACAAAACAAATAGTCTATAGTGATAATTTTTTTTGTCGGCAATGTAATGGAGACAAAAAAAAAGATCTCTTAGTGATAAAAAAAATTGTCTTTAGAAACAACTTTTGCGGACAAAAAAATAGTTTGTCTCAAAATACATTTTTCATGGCAAAAGAATATGGTCACTGTTGAAAACTTTTAGAGACATAAAAATCTAGTCTCTAAAAAGCAATTTTCAAAGGCAATTTTTCTGGTCACGAATAAATCGAACCAGTGACCAATTATTTTGTTTCAAATAGTTTTATTCAGTGACAAATTACAATGACACTGAAACTAAGTTTTTTGAGGCAAAAAATTGCTCACAAATTAAAGATGTTTGGCGACGACTTTTTTTGTCATTAAAATTGTTTTTGTTGACAATTTTATTTTGTTGTTAAAAGACACTATCCTCGACAAAAATAAATTAGTCGTTAAAAAGTTTTATCTCGTGACTATCTCCGTTTTGGTCACAATAAACTTTCTAAGACGGGGTTTTTGAGACAATTTCGTGACCATAAAAATTTTGTCGCAGAAAATAATCCGAGACAAAAAAAAAGGGATTTCGGGACAATTTTTTTTGACACCAAAGGCCTGTTTTGTTGTAGTGAAGTAAAGAGAACTGACCATTTTCGCATTGACAGGGGCTCGCTCACCAGCCTTGTGCATAACTATTCGTGCAGCAGTCTTATCATCTGATGTAGCTCTGGCTGCTGCAGTACTTCTTCCATGAACGGAAGCAGATGCAGCATCAACGATATTGTAAGTCGGGGTGGCATCTCCGTTAGTATTTGATTTGGACGCCTCTTTGATGCGAGACCTTGCCAATAAAAGATCAGCAAGAGCTGCAGCCAAAGTTGACCATAAGAAACTATCAGACCAAAGTTTCAATCACTTTGAGTTGTAAACATTTTACAAAAACCACGTAATGAGAATGGAAACAAATTATATGCGAATTTTATCCTAGGGGAGAAGAAACTATGCCGATTGTTCTGGTGGTGTTGTGTAATGATGAGGATCAAATGACGAGCTCGGCACTATTGTGATCCGTAAAATTGGTATTTTGATACTTTTGTGCTCATATTCGAGTGAAAAAGTTTTAAGCTTAAATCATTCTCCATATGCAAATTTCACCGTGATAGTCAGGATACAAGTTCACTGATTGGGAGACAAATATAGCATTCAATGACTTTCTTTGTAAATCCATCTAGCAAGGAAGACTGAAAGGGTTTGAGCTAAACCCAAAAAGGTTCATTTTTTGCTTCATTGGCCATTGCTTACCAAAGCATCTAAGATTACGTTATTCTGCAAAAATCTGGTATGCAGCTGGGCATTCCATTTCTTCACCAGCATATTAAAATCCTAACACCGAGAAACAAGTAGATAAATGAAAGAACAGACTAAACAGAACTCACCCTGAAAAAGACCTTGCCTTGAACAAGACCATATGGAATAGAACCAAAATGGAGCCAGTCATTTGAGGAATATATGTTATCTCCCTGGATCCAAACATGTCCTTTTGGCACCTGTTTCAGACAAGTAAAGCCGAAAAGTTAAACAAGGTGGTAACGTTATAATGGAACTGACACATACTTGAGAATCTTGAAACAAAGAGCATTGAGGACTTGTTTCATAGGTTATTGATTTCTTTTTTTAATTTTGTGAAATTACCAATCAAAATGCTGCGAAAGAATAACAGTCCTTACCGTAACTGTTTGACATTTCTCTGAATTCTTGGGGTCGATATCTTTTCTGCCAAAATCCAGTCACCTGTTAGATTTAGAGTTGGAAGCATACTAGGACCATGTCCCTGAAACAAAAAACAAAAGAAGACAAACCATTCAAACACAATTGTTCCCTTTTTTCATACAAATTTTGAATAGAGAGAATTGGATTTAAGGATTTGCTCACAAGAGTTGGAGTGCAGATGTAAGTGTTAGTAACATGAAGAATGCACAATAGTTCTCCAGCTATAAACGCTTCTTTTGCAATGTTCTTGTATTTCAACAGATTCCTTAATCCATTCATATCTCTGACTTTGCTTCTTTATGTGCTTCTTCAACTTTTTCAGTTCAGAATTTAAGCAAAATCACACAGGGATATATACCTTAAATTAACCCCAGCTAATAAAATCAAAAGACAACAGATAATCCCATTCAATAAAGACTTCAAGCTGCAGAAAATGAAATCTTAGACAACAGATAATCCCATTCAATAAAGACTTCAAGCTGCAGAAAATGAAATCTTAATTTTGAAATACAGCTGCAAATTTCATGGTTTCAAATCAATAGAAATTCAAACAAAACTCAAAATCTCCATAATATTCCCACAGAATTCTATCTTCACATGAAATTCAATACTACAAACTAACAGAATTCATGAAATTAGCTCAAAATTTGAGCATTTTTAGCTAAGAAATTCGTGCATACCTGACTGAAATAATCTCATTTCCTTCTTCTATAGACAAAATGTTGAAGTTGAAAGATTTTGCAGCTTCTGGGTTTCCATTGATGGAGTTTTAGCTAACTGTTCTTTTTGGGGAAACTGGTGAGGATAACTTAAACTTTTTCCATTGCGCTGTTTAGCAGGAACAATCAAAAATAAGAAATCTTATCCCATCAAATTGATTTATCCAAATCACAACATTGAACTTACGTCTCAATATCCAATTTCAGCTTCTGAATCTGCAACAAACAAAAAGTACAAAGTTCAATATGACCTTTTTGTCAATAAAACTCAGATAGGAAGATACCAAACTAACCCCCAAGTTCAGAAATTGAAATCTTAACAGATACATACCCAACTCATATGTAAACAGACACACAACTATTTTAAGAATCCAACTAAAAAGAAACCCCAACAGCAAAGTAATACCAAGTAACAGCAAAGTAACCCTTACAAATAACATAAACGTAACTCGAATTGATGAACTGAAAACCCTAAATCGAATAAGAAGAGGTATCGATTTTTTAGGGTTACATAAATTTGAATTAGGGTTTTTTCGATCAGATCTGGTAAGGGTTTTGAATATGATATAAAGATTAGCAAGTTGAGGTATTGATTCAGGGATTTTAGCTTGAAATCGGAAGAACATAGCTTCCAGAGAAAAAGAATCGAGAAGAACTTTAGGCTGCAGAAGAAAGAGAGACGGAGAAAAGGGTTTGAGGCTGAGAGGACTTTAGGTTAGATCGATAAAGGGTTAAAAGTCTTAAGCCATGGCACACAATCATCGCACACACTTCATAGCTATGGGTGGGAAAATACTCTAGGCATAGCTTGTTTGGGCACAAACATACTAAAAAGTGTGTGGAGGTGTTTATGCCCACACACTTACTTCGCACGCGTAATAAAAAAAGAGTTGCTATTAGCAACGCGACTTGGATCGTTTCTAAATTCCGCAACGGCCCAAAAGAGTTGCTATTCCGCAACGGCAGCATTACCGTTGCTAAATTGTGTGGCTATTCGCCAAATTTGGTGTAGTGAGGGTACCAAGAAACAAAGAGCCAATGGGTACGGGAATACCTTGAGCCAATCTTATGGCATAAGGGATAAGCATAAGTTTCAGCTCCTTGTAACCATGAAGGTTCTCAAAGACGTCTTTTGATAGCCAAAGTAAGAGGAATGCAGCAACATGCAATAACGAAGAATAGTCATTACTGGGTTGTGACCAGTGAGTCATCCATGAAGCATAAGCATCGTCATGCTTGTTCAGAGTCTTGGCAACGTTGGTTAGCTGGGCTTGCACTTCTTTTTCATCTGTATTCAGGATAATATTGAACTCTCCATTAATTGGGAGTCGCAATAATGATGCTACATCTTCCAGTGAAATTACGATCTCTCCCCATGCGAATATGAACGAGTTTGTACCATCACACCAACGGATCAGAAGAGCATCCAAGGCACGTTTATCCCTAATTACGAAGGAAGCATTCAAACTCTTTAC
Source organism: Papaver nudicaule (assembly GCA_023529015.1). NCBI lineage: Eukaryota > Viridiplantae > Streptophyta > Magnoliopsida > Ranunculales > Papaveraceae > Papaver > Papaver nudicaule. The sequence continues at coordinate 5,975 of JAJJMA010197292.1, read as the reverse complement.
AACATAAAAGATTATGGCGCTCTCTAAAGTCGCCTTAACGTCTGGAATGTTGAGCATCTTCTGGAGATACAGATACCATGAGTTAATTTGTTTCTTTGGAGACCGGTAAATGATGGTGGAAGCGCTGAAGTCGCCTCTCTGCAGGCAAAAGCGAGTCACCCGTGATGGGTTGATAATCATTGGAGAGCCAGGATTCCTTAGAAGGATATTAGCTTGGTTCTGGGGAATTGCAACTTGAGCTAAACTCGCCAAACGAGTTTTAAATTCATCATTTGATATGAGGAATCTCTTTTGGAGCTATGTTGGAGATGGCCTCATCATCAGCACGAGAAGAACTGTGGGATTCCTTGTCAGTCATCTTAAGTCTACAAAATTCTATGTTTGTGGAAAAGGGGGAGGACAAGCTCAAGAAGAAGAAGAAGGAAACTCACGCAAAATACCTGGGTACGTTTGGTATCAGAGCCATTTGCTAGGGAGGGATAGTGTGTTTAATATTAGTCGCAGTGAGCTCAACGTCCTATTGATAGCAGGAAGCTTTTTGATAATAGGCTGAGTACTGATTCCTGTTGACCGTTAAAACCTTTACTTCCCTTAAATATGGCTAGTTTTGTCAGATCGTTCTCCAGAAAAAATAGTTTAAAAAATAGAATTACTCTTAATTCAGAAGAAGTTATAATGCATGACATAGAAAAGCAATTACAAAACTGGAATATCCCAAAAGTACCAGTTAATGAAGTTTACAAAAAAGGTTCTTTTCAATTTAAAAGTGATTATGCAATTAAAACGGTTGAGAAAACAATATCCATAATTGACTCAAATGATAATTTCGAATTATTCTCGTCTAGGATGGTTGAGGATCATAAGCAGAAAAAATATAATTATCTGCATATAGGCTTAATTCAAATAGCAGTTAAACCATTAACACGAACAGGATTAAATAATTCTGTACTTTTATGTGTCAGAGATTGTAGGCATAATAAATTCACTGATTCTCTATTAGGAATAATTGAGTCTACGTTATGTGAAGGTCCTATATATTTCAATTGTTTTCCAAATTTTTCAGTATCTCTAAGTGATCCAGGACTCCTAAAAACCTTAACCCTAAATGTTAGAACTCAGGGGTTTGATATGGTCATGGGATCACAAAACTTAGCAGTTGTTTACAGAATATATTACAAGGTTATGAATACCTTATGTCCAAATGCTCAAGTTTATGATACTAAGGGCCAAACAACCCTTTTTCATACTAATATAGGTAAAGCCCATACGGTAATTCCCCGTACGATTAAGTGGGATCAGGTCACTCTTCCAGAAAAATGGACATTACAGGTCGAGGTTCCAACTAAACCATTTCAGAACCAAAACCTACAGCAAATAGTTGAATATGAAGATGGAGATGTTGAAATACAGTTTACATCCTTTCGTAAAACTAGATTAAGGATAGTAGATAATGAAGGAGTAGGGCCGAGACCTTCTGTTGAAGGAACAGGGCCAAGACCTTCTGTTTTCTCATCTTCTTATACAGATCCTATCAATAATTTTATAAATGACCCACATGATGTTATCATAGAAGGAGTTAGACAGACTTCAAACCAAGTTAATAAGCCGTATTATAGGGTTGATACACCAAAATCAGGAGGTAAGAATATTCCTAGGAATATCCCAGAACAAGCTGACCCAACATTTTCTGATTTAGAATTTGAGATGAATGTAATTCAAGAGCCCTTAACCGAGATAGGAGTTCTACAAAGTGAATACCATAGCTCAGAAAATAGAGCCAAGAGAAGATGGTTTAATTCTAAATTCAACCCTAGTCGAAGGCAAAAGATATATAAAGCTTATAGTGTATATTTATTCAATAGTATAGAACGAAAACCATTTTTCGTATGGTTTGAGGATTTTCTCAAAATTCATAACTTAGGAAAATATCAAAAATCACTTAATATGTTGGAAAATGTATTCCAAAAATATGAAACGAAAGAAGGTAAAATTGTCCATTCGATACATCCGCCAGAAGTAGGTCTAAAGATTGGAGAAGCATTAGCATCCCCATATAAAAAAGGATTGACTGAAGGTAGTGGTGCGTTAGGAACCCGCCAAGATATTAGTCAAATAATACAGCAGAATAATTATACAAACTTGTGTTTACAGTCATTGGGTAAGCAAACCACTAGAATAGAAAATATGTTAGATAACAAGGAAGATAAGGAAGAAAAAATACAAGATGTAAAAGAAATTAAAGTTACAACAGTTGATTCCAGCCCTCATGATGGTCTCTTATTTAAACCACCTCCGTCAATAGACAGAGATCTTTTTAAGTTATCAGGATCAGGATCCGATAATAGTTTTGTTGATGCCCTTGTTGAAAAATTAGGCTTATTAAACATATCCTCATCCTCTTCTAGCCCATCTAAGACACCAAAGGCCTCAGAAGAGGCTAGTGCTTCAAAAGATCCAACCCAACATGTAAATGTCTTATCTAAACAGGAACACTATGATGATATAGATATAGATGAGTTAGAGGAAATATTCCAAAACTCAGATACAATCAATAAAGTATCTTTCGGTAAGCAAAAATATACACCTACTGTAGCTACAAGAAATTATTACCATAGGCCTACTCCAGTAGATTTACAACTTGAAGAAGATTATAACTGGAATCAAACTACCTTTGATGGAACATCTATAGTAGAATGGAACATAGATGGTATGACGGAATACCAAATAGTGAATATTATTAGGCAAATGACTATGTTTGCCACGGCTCAAAGGTTAGGACCTAAAAAGAATGGTGATAAACAAATTGCTGAAGCAATAGTCTCAGGCTTTAGTGGCCAACTTAAAGGTTGGTGGGATTTTCACATGCAAGAAAAAGCAAGATGGGATATTTATACCGCTGTTAAGCCAGTTAAATTAGAAGATGGTACTATACAGCCACGAGAGGATGCAGTAAATACATTATTGTATACTATTGCTCTTCATTTTGTAGGAAGTCAATCCCAACACATGGAAAGGTCTAAAGAGGTCCTTATTAACCTAAGATGTCCAACCTTATCTCACTATAGATGGTATAAAGATGTCTTTTGGTCTAAATTATTTAGCAGGGAGGATTGCCACTCTAATTCTGATTTTTGGAAAGAAAAATTTATTTCAGGATTACCCCCTTTGTTTGCTGAAAGGGTTAGGAATAGGCTAAAAGCGAAAAATAGTCATGGACGAATTGAATATAAGGATTATACTTTTGGTCAGTTATCTTCGGAAGTTATATCTGAAGGTCTGGCTTTATGTTCAGATATAAAACTTCATAGGCAGTTGCAAAAGAATAAAATAACTAAACAACGAGAAATAGGAGATTTTTGCGAACAATTAGGTTATACCACAACACCATCAGCGTTACTATCTAGAAAGAAACGTACTCCACCGCCTACACGGAGATCTAGGAAATTCGATAGATACCAGCATAGGCCTAATAGAACAAGTTTCACAAAGAATAGGAATAAACGATACAAACATTATAATACTAAAAAACAACTTCCAGAAAAACAACTTCCAGTGTGTTACAAGTGTGGAAAAGTCGGACATTATAAAAATAAATGTCGTACGAAACAAAAAATTAATGAACTCAATATAGATGAAGGGCTTAAACGTCAGCTAGAACAGGTTCTGTTAATGGAATCTGACTCTTCAGACAATACTGAAGAAGATCCAACTGAGGATGAATCTTCAGAAACTGATTCTGAGTCAGATACTGAAGAATGCTCAGAAAATTGTTCATGTCACAATTGTTCCCACAAGCAAATGTCTAGGTTAGGAATTAATGTTCTTTCTCATGAAGAGAATTTTATTTTAGAATTAATTGATAAAATTGAAAATCCGAGTTCAAAGCGGGCAGCCTTAGAACAATATATTGAGGTTGCTAAGAATGCACCAAAACTAAAATTAGAAAAGCCTAAACCACCAACTCATACACCATATAGCTTTAAGGATATTATGGCAAGGGTAGAAAACCGACATGTTAGGTCAGAACCCTCAGTAAGTGAACTCCAGTCTGAAGTCAATCAAGTTAAAAATGAATTACGAGGGCTTAAGCAAAGAGTCCAAATTTTAGAACTTCATAAGCCACTTGAAGATGAATATGATTCACAAGAAGAAAAGTCATTTGATGATATTTTGCAAAATTATCAAGTAGATAAACCAGAATCATCTACCGCAAACCAACAAGTAGACGATATGCAGTTTATAAATCTAATTGATAAAGTAATTACTCAAAAATGGTATACCCTTGTATCTTTAATCATAGGAAAGGAATACCGTTTTGATACTATGGCACTTATAGATTCAGGAGCAGACTTAAATTGCCTGAATGAAGGATTAGTCCCCACAAAATATTTTAGTAAGACTACTCAAGTGCTTAACACAGCAGATGGAAACAAACTCATAATAAATTACAAATTATCTGATTCAGCAGTTTGTAATAATGGAATATGCTTAACAACCCCGTTTATTATGGTCAAGAATTTGTCCCAAGCATGCATCCTAGGAACCCCGTTTTTGAACATGTTATATCCTCTGCAGATTAGCAATTCTGGGATCCAAACTGTTGTCCAAGGTCATAAAATAGTATTTGAATTTGTCTCAGAACCTAAACATAAGTATATTAATCATATACAAAATAAGATCAGACACAAAGAGAATTTCCTTTTCTTCTTAAAAGAGGAAATTCAATATAAGAAAATAGAAGAAAAATTAAAATGTCCAAAGCTTCAAAAACAGATTAATGACCTTAATGATCTTTTAATAAAGGAGGTCTGTGCTGAGATCCCTAATGCCTTTTGGGAAAGAAAACAACACATAGTTGAATTACCTTATGAGCCAGACTTTTCAGAAAAAATGATTCCCACTAAGGCTAGGCCAATTCAGATGAATAATAGGTTACTAGAAATATGTAAGAAGGAAATCCAAGATTTAGAAACTAAAAAATTAATTAGGAAGAGTTACTCTCCTTGGAGTTGTCCTGCTTTTTATGTTGAAAAGGCGGCAGAGTTAGAGAGGGGAGTTCCCAGACTAGTAATCAACTATAAACCTCTGAACAAAGCATTAAGATGGATTAGGTACCCAATCCCTAATAA
>JAJJMA010197288.1:0-13817 GCA_023529015.1 Papaver nudicaule | reverse complement strand
AGAAACGGGGGAAGTATTTATCATTTTCTCATGTAGTTCTTTGCTCTTGTGGTGAGAAGATGAACTGGATCCTAAACAGCAGACGACCCTATAATCTTATATTCATATACTAGATGCAACTAACTACTTAGCTGAAGTTATGGCTCGTATTAGAGCTTTAGAGTGGGCCATAGAATATCAAAAAGTCAGAGTGATACTGCAGACAGATTCTAAAGCAGTGGTTCAAGCTTTTCAAAGTAAAAAGTAATACTATTTCATGGAATTTCCTTACTGGATGGTGCAGAATTAACAGGTTGATGCACTCCATTTTCTTCAAACATGTTTACAGGGAGATAAACTTTTCAGCAGATTTCTTTGCCAAAAAGGGAGAAAATTTACAGAGAGGGCAGATTGTTATGTACTCCCTCTGTCCCTCTAAAATAGACGGAGAATTGATTTTTTGTTGTCCCTCTAAATAGGCGGAATTGCAATTCCAATGTACATTTTGACTTATTTTACCCTTATTTAAGATATGTTGGGAATTGTATTGATAATAAGACAAAGGGTAAAGACAGGAAAAAACATGACAATTTATGAAAACAAATTTTTTTCTTATTCTACGAGAATTGGACTTCTCCGCCTATTTTAGAGGGACGGAGGGAGTACAACACAAGACTAGTGAAGCTTAGAAAACTTGAATTCCCTGACATTCTCTACTATAGATTTCCTAAATGACTGATATTGCTCCTCTGTTCTTAGTTTGCTTATTTTTCTCTGTGTTCAACTTTGTCGGGCCTGTTATGTTGTGTCTCTTGTTGCTGGGCTTGTGTGCCTTTTTAGTTTCTGTTTTGTTTTGTTGTATTAAAAAAAAAAAAAATGAAAAATGCTATGTGTGACAAATCATGAAGACCAGTTACATTATTCAAGATGTGTTTCCATTTTGATTACTTGCAATGTACTGACTAACTCTTGTTTGTTCATAGTTTAATTTTATAACTTTAAAATTCACTCGGTAACAGATTTCTCAAACACCAATTCACGGCCAACTTTAGCTTATAAAAGTATGCGCAATCTGCGATTGAGAGGCATACCTTAACAACCACATTTCATATACATCTATAGAGTTTTTCTCGGTATAGTTCATGCTCACCTCCATGTTCGTATCTTAAAGTACTTGATACTTGTTTAATCGTTTTTTCATCATACCATTACGTGTATACTTGATAGATAGATAGTAATTGTCTATGATTACTGGTTTCCATTCCTACAGCATGCAATAAATCTCGCAGACATGTCCATCTTGCTGCTAAGTCTCTACGCCTGCTCCTTGTCATTCTTTTCCAAACCATAACCCATTGTTCAATTCCACCCAATTGCTCCAAAGCCATAACCGAGTCCTACCAACTCTTTTTGATCGAAAGTGAGAATATATTAGAAAAGTAGAATTTACAGATATCTACCTGAGGTAGAGTATTACAGTAGCTAGTTTACAAAGAAAATAGAGCTCCAGTTTTCAAGTACTGAACTTGCAAAGTTCAGGTGAACTCTATTGCCTGCTGTGGCAGCCCAAGATTGAACAAGTGATTTAGTTTCAATGATCAAATCATCGTCAGTTCTGAATTTATGCTTGTCTTCAAAGATGCGTGCATTCCTTTCCTTCAAATCGTCCATGTTACTGCTGACGGGATAAGCTCCACCGAGTCCTACCAACTCAAAGTTCGAACAATCGCTTCACACCAGCTCTAGGTCCGAATATCTTTACTTCAACCTTGTAATCGATCCCCCAATTTGTTCCCTCTTCCAACTTTACCACCATAGTGACGAGGAGGACTCCTCATTAATTTTTTCAAATTTATTATAATTAACTTGATAATTTATAATATTTTTAAATATTTAACTTGATAATTTATAAGATTAAACATCTTCAACACAAACAATATATCATCGCATTATGATATTTCCTCTCAAAAAAGTAGAATCCGCTATCATCAACTAGTAATCCGATGTCTTCCGGTTCGTTGGGAAATGAGGGTTTGGAGATTAAATTTGGGTTGGGAACAAAGGTTTGGGGATTAAGTTTAGGTAAATAAAAGCTTTCTGCTTTGACACCATGTAGACCCAGTGACATTGTGGATGTGTTTGCATTTTTATTTAGTTATGATTATCACGTCATTACTCACTACAACTAGTTTATGTTCCTCTTAAAATTACATTTCTGTATTTCTGTTCAGTTTCGTGTTTGTTGTGCATAGTGGAAGAACTTTGTTTATAGATTAATGATAAGGAATTCGGCAAATGTTTGTTTAAATTGAACTTTTCAAAAAAGAGTCTCCATGCCATAGTTTTAGTGTTAACTGCACCAGAATCTCTACCCTCATTTTTTTCTATCCCTTACTCAGCCGTGTCTGTTTGTAGATAAAGAAAGATAGAAACCCTAAAAATTAACAGCAGCAGCAGATCTACCATAACTGATCATGGCCGATTTAAACATCTCCAACACCAACGATATAAATCAGTTGTCACCGTTTTCCTTTTATCATTGGCCATCTTATGGTTCGTCTTCCTGTGGTGGATGTGTTTTAGGATGAGTTTTAAGAGTAGTTGACTGAATTTTAAGCTTAGAACAGTGTCAAAAACCAGATGCTTGAGGTGTGCTTACATTTTGATTAGTGATACTAGTTTATATCTGCTTTACATTTCTTCTTTAGCAAATATGTGTGATTGATGCAACTATACTCTGATACCCCCTGAATTTCTATGCCCTGACCCAAAAAAATTCATTACAAATTTCTCATCCACCAAATCATGACCAATTTCAACATATTTAGCTAACTGAGAGCTTACTTAACCACCACACACAACTCCAATAATGTGGGTGACAATGTGAAAAGCAAATGTATTGGATATGACTTTTATCTTGCAATAGCACAAAAATCATCCTGCGAATATTATCACACTATTTGGGATTGGGAGCTAATGCAAGACTCTTTTAAGGTTTGAAGCATACTGCTATTGGTTGCAAGGCAGCATTTCTGACATTTTATCAAAGATCTTCGTTATTGCTGGCTAATCGAGAAAGTATGGATTGCTGTCCTTGGAATCTATAAGGAATATACTCATGAAATTTGTATCTAGGCTCTCATACTTAATATTTTTTTTTTATCATATGCTGATCACTTATTAGTATGTCTTGCAGGGCATATGCCGAATTTGGAGCTGTCCCGTGGTTATTAAAATATGTCATCGACTATTTTAATGCTAGCAATCGCAATGGAAATGATTTGTATCTGTCATTCTAGTTGATTCGGCTATAGGAATCCACATAGCTAATTGCTCCTAACTATTGAAATATTATACATTGTGAAATTGGCAAAGAACTTGTTTCATTTTTCCAAAATCGGTCTTACATGTACAATTTGCTAAAGAACTTGCACAAAACATCCGAAATTGCCAAAGAGTTCGTTTCATTTTATGAAAATCTCTTCAAAGACGGTATGGACCAGTGCCATCTTTATAAAAATGTCCAATCCTCTATACTCTAGCCTACTTTTGAAGAAATAATGTGTGGAGAGTATTTCGAAAATGGAATCATTAGCTTCACGAGGACCGAATGTATACCACGTGATCTTTTACGAGAAATCCTAGACAACTATCAGTCTTATGTTTTCTGAACTAGTCCTAAACTTAAAAATGATGTAGCTGCTGTGAACTATAGGCCAATTGCTTGGGGTGGTGCATTGTACAAAATTGTGGCAAAGATGCTACGTGATAGACTTAAACCACTTTCGAAACCAATAAGCAGTTGGCATAAATGATGTATTGGTTTTGTCATCTACAAGGTCATTAAGTTGCACCGCTGGTCAAGCTAGTGCGCATAATAGGACCCTGCCCTTTTCTTGTATGCGCATATTTTAATCTGTTTTTCAGAAATATTAGAATTGAACACAAGATTACCGTCCATCCCCATCTAATTTAATCCGATCATGTTGGCCTTGTTATCCGATCATTGCACAAGTTTGACGCACAATTATTCAAACAACACAAATACAAAAGGTCAGCGTAAAGGTCTGATATCCCTCGGTCAAACTTGGCAGATGTGTATGCCCTATATAAGTAAGAAAGTTCCCCATTTTTTTATACCTCCTCAGCCGTTCTGTAGTGGATGAAAGAAAGAAACCCTAAAAATCAAAAATCAACAATAGCAGCAACAAATCTCTCTTTCTCATGGAGGATTTAAACATCTTCAACACCAATGATATATAATCGCACTATGATACTTTCTCTCAGAAAAGTAAATATGTTGTCAAATTTTCATGGTTTTCCTTCTGTCATTCGTCATATGTAGATGTGTGTTTGCATTAAGACTGATTGACTTTGATTGATACTTTCCTGGAGAGTAGAGCTTGATACAATTAAAAGCCATGAAGACCAATATTAGAAGTGTTTTACAATTTTCTGTAATTTAAATCTTCCTTACATTTTGTTCATAGTTTTTCCTTCAGCAAATAAATGTGTGTTTCTAACTTTGGCTGACAAATTGAGGGCACTGAGCATACCATTATAGACTGATACCCTTTATTTTATGTGCCTTGACCCAAAAAAATTCAACTCCCTCCGTTTCATTTATATAGACGGAATTAAGACTTTTTTATATTTCAAATTATAGGTGAAGTTCAACTATCAAGACATTTTTTACAACTTATACCCTTATTAATAACAGAGTCAAATATTAGATGCAATTGAAAGTCATGAAGACTAAAAATGTGTTTGCAATTTTGATAAGTTGCAATTGTAGTGTTACATTTTCACTTCTAAAATTATTGTTTATTTTCAACTTGCAATGTAAGGATACATATTCACTAATTTTCGTTTTTTGTGTTTTCGTTTCTGTTGTTGTTTGTGCATGGTTTCACGTTTGGAAGATCTTTGCTTAATTTTGATCCAAAAAAAAAAAAAAAAAATCTCTGCTTAAATAAATCAAGCACTGACCCAAAAGATTTTGCTCACAACAGATTTCTCATCCACCAAATATACTGTATAATATCTCATTAAAAGGGAATCCTAATGAAGTAATGGGTGATGTTCTTTGTTTACTATGAGTTTTGATCTTTTGGCGCAACACAAACGCAAAGTCTTGAGCCAACCAGTGGTGTCTACAAAGTCAGTCCTTATCGCGAGTCGCTGAGTTCGTCCATAGTGAGTAATTTATCTTCGACGAGAATTTTCATTTGTCTGTCTCATTCACTGAGTCTTCATCCTAGTCATAGAGTCTTTTATCATGAGTCATTGAGTCTTCTTGTCTGAGTCATGTCATTGGATCGGTCCTTATCACAATTAACTGTAACTTGTGATTCACTGAACTGTGTGTTAACTAACAAAACTAATGTGTTACAGCTCCTAGATATATCATCTCCCGGAGAATGAAAGTTAATATATTTTTTTTTTTTTTTTTAGATTTGGAGTCTGTCATCAGACGACCGCACGATATCACAGCAGGCCAAGGCCAAGCTGAGAACGATCCTCTATGGTCACATATATTTGATGAGAACAAGGCATATGGATGGTAGTTAGTAGTTCCACTTATTTTGGGTATTCACAGCTGACCCATTTTTGGGCCCTTTTATTGAAATAAGCAGACACGTATCCGATCTCTTTGTACGAGTCATAATGCTCGGGTTGACAAGAATTCCGACCCCATGTTACAAGAATTATAGAGTCATATGACCACTAAAACTAAATAGGTGACATTCGTAGGCTTAAACTCGTTAATCTCCCCGTTTCTATGAATATTTGTATATTACAATTTACGAATGCAGAATTACGTGTACAATATTTAAAATGGATTTGTACGATTAGTGCAAAATGCAACAAAAATAATGTCTTCTGATATGGCATTAACCAGAGACGCCTACTTTCATGTGATGGTCGTTAAATTTAACTAATCCCTCTCGGAGAATAGTATTTACACAGTATTCAGTAGGTACAACCGCACAAGTTCACTTGGCCAAAAAACATCCAAGTCCAACGTCCCTTTGGAAACCACCCAGGTGCAAGGAAAACATAATCATAGCCGTCCATAAAGATATCCCGGTCAGCTGAATGGATGTGAACCCTTAAATCAAATATTAAAGGGAGAATCGACGATCGGAATTCACCCTAATCAATACGGGCAGATCTGTATGCCTTATAAATAAGAAAGTTCTGACCCATTTTTTCTATCTAGCCTCTCACAGTCGGCTCTGTAGCGAAAGAAAGAAAAAATAACCCTAAATATCAGCAGCCACAGCAGATCTGTCTATAATTTTCATCATCACGAGTAAATCATGACCGATTTAATCATCTTCAACGCCAATCGCATCGCACTATGATTTTTTCTCTCAAGATAATAATATTGATTATCATTATCTTTTGATCTTCCAGTCTATGATGTCTTAAAAGATAGAGCTATGAACCAGTTGCCTAAACCCATAGCTACGTGTTCTCTTTCTCGAAACATTTTTTCCCGATGATTTATACTCTTTGGTGGTCGATTTGCATTTTGATGGTCATTGGCTCCATGAAGAGCAATTGAAGGCCATGAAGACTAAAAATGTGTTTGCATTGTTGTTGCAATTGTACTGTTACATTATTCATTTCTTAAGATTACTGTTTGTTTTTCCCTTGCAATGCAAGGATACATATTCACTAAGTTTAGTTTAATGTGTTTGCGTTTCCGTTGTTGTTTGTGCATTGTTTTGCCTTTGGAAGATCTTTGTTTAAATGAATCAATCCCTGACCCAACAGATTTCACTAACAACAGATTTCTCATCCACCAAATCACGGCCATTTTCATATCCAGCAATTGATCGGAAACTTCATTTCGAAGTATTTTTCTTTACCGACTACGTACATAGAGTTGACACCAATAATGCAAGTCTATTTATTGGTATTTGTTGCACGGCATGCTTTGTAACAATGACGAACATATGGGTATGGGAAGTCGAAAATATGGGAATTACCGTCCTTGGCTAACATTTTACTGTAAAACAAGGGGAAAACCTCTCTCGAACCTCTCTCCTCTCTACCCCTCCCCCTTTTCTCTCGAACCAAAAACATTTCCGCCGCCGTCGCTCTCCTCGGCTCAGTCCGTTTTCGGACCAGATCCGAGGAGAGGTTCTCTCTTTCTAATCTCCATTTATCTTTCTCTGTATTTTTTTCATCTTTTTGGTATTTCCGGTATGGTTTTCCAATGGTGGTGGCTTTAATCTGAGACTAGTTTGTTTTGATGAGGACATCAGGCGTTGGATCTGCGTTTTCGGCTGTGGGAGAGATGATCTTGGTCACTAGATCTCGTTTATAAGATGGCTGGATCAACTCAATGTTGACGGTTATGAGGTGGCCTGAGTTACGTCTCGTTTAAATTGGGTGGCTGAAAGAGCTTTGATGGTGGCTCTGTTTGATTCGGATTCAAAGCTGGTGGTGGTGAGTAAAGTTTTACTGATTTTGGGTAGTTGGCCTTTCTGGTATTTCATCAACTTAGCATGGCTTGTCGGCGGCGCCGACAACATTCGTGGGAGGTGGTTGTCAACGACAGTGACTTAATCTTCTACTGTTTTGTCTTGATGATGGTGGGAGGTGGTACTAGGCAGTGAACCTTCGTATTCAGCTGTGGGAGAGATGATCTAGTTCAAGGAATCTAGTCTATATGATGGCTGGATCAACTCAACTGTGACGGTGATGATTTGGCTATGATTATTCTTGTTATTTTGGGTGGATAACAGAGGCTTCAATGGTGGTGCTAAGCTCAAATTGGAATCCAAACAAGTGGTAGAGAGTAAAGGCAATGTCGTCGGCAACTTACTGGTGGTGGTTGAAGGCAAAATGAAGGTTTCTATTGTTTACTCTTCAACAAGGTGGCGGCTGTGGGAGTCACTGTGTGATGACCCGGTTAGGGTTTTGGCTGGACTGGTTTATTATAAATAAACTGGGCTTTTGGGCTTGTATGGATATGCAAAGTAAGGGTAACTTTTGATGTCCTGTTTTTGGGGCTGCATGATTTTTGTTGGGGCTTCAGTTCCAAACAAAATAGGGTTACTTATAAAAAGAATACAAAACCCCATATCAAAAAATGAGGAGTAAAAAAATGAATTGGGGCGTAAGCAAAAGATTAGGGCATAAAAAATGAATTGCGGCGTAAAACAATGAATCGGGGCGTAAAACAAAATATTAGGGCGTAAGAAATGAATTGGGGCATAAAAAAATGAATTGAGGCGTAAAAAATAATTGGGGCGTAAGAAAAATGGAGTTTGCTCATAAAAAACTGAGGCGTAAATTGCAAAACCAAACCGTAAAAAAAAAATTGGGGCGTAAAATTTGAAAATGAAGCGTAAATTAAGTTTACGCCTTGGATTGAATACCTAACCAAGGCGTAAATATCCGACAAGTATTAGTGGCAGTGGTGGTGGTGGTGGTAGCAGTGGTGGTGGTGGCGGTGGATAGCGATAGAGGTGGTGGTGATAAAAATTGCAACAAAATAAAGAAGATGAAGTATATATATGAACTTTTGGTATGAAATAAAAAATTTATTTTGTAGGATAATTTAGACATCCCTTATAACTACATTTAGATAGTTTTAGTGTTTTGAAGCCCCAACAAAAATCATGCAGCCCCAAAAACAACACATAACTTTTGTGCTAGTTAAGTAGTTATGGGATATGGGCTAACTAGGGAAGGTGTGGAGTGTGTATTAGACAACTAGTACTAGGGTTGAGCTGTTATGGGGTAGACTATTGTCTGTTTATGGCTTATGGGTTTTACTTTTCAAGTTGGTCATGCACTTGTGCTTGTTCCTTCTCGTGGGGTTGTACTTTGCTTACATCGTGTGAGCTTTTTCAATGAAAATTATTACATTTGCCGAGGAAAAAAAATAACAAGGGGAAAATATACTTATTAAACTATTAGCTGAGTTTCATGAAATGAATGTTGAGCTAGAAGGGAGTCCAGGGACGGACTTACATTGGGTCTAGTGGGGACAGCACTAGAATTTTCTAAATTATAATTTTAGGCTTCGAAAATTTAATTAATCACAAATTTGTCCCCCTTTAATACCAAATATTATCTAAACTGCCTTCAATTGTATAAGTTTTACCCTTAATATGCTCGCATTGTATAAAACTCTATTAACTAAAACTTCTTACAACTTATCTGGGATCTTGGTGACGCTATTTGAAGTCAAAAACGAAAAATTAAACGCCTAAAAAATTTTGGCAGCCTTCGGCCGCATATGTTTCAACAATAGTATACATATTTGTCCCCCCAACCAATAATTCCTGGCTCCGTCCCTGTCAACAACAGCGGCAGATCTCTCTATGTTTGATATATCACAACCGAATCATTCATGGCCGATTAACCCCATCAACACTAATAATATACCGCACTATGAGTTTTCCTCTCAAGATTGTAAAATCGGTTGTCTTCATTTCACTATCTGCCAATTTTCGTTGACCATTTCATGGTTTAGAGGTTCTTTTTTTTTTTAAAGAAAGGTTTAGATGTTCATGCTCCTGCGGGGAAGGGTTTGCGGTGGTTGATTTTGATCGTTTGCTGAAGAGTAGAAGACAAAATTTTAAGCTTCAAACAGTGTCAAATACTAGATGCAATTGAAGGCCATGAAGACCATTATTGAAGATGTGTTAACATTTTGATCCGTTGAACTAAAGTGTAAAATTAGTTTAAATCTGCCTTACATGTCTGATTCACAGTTTTTACTTTTGGCAAATAATTGTGTAGGCGATGTCGTATCAAATTTTTAGAATGAGTTTCCATTGCTTTTGGGGTTCCTCCAACTTTAACTGGAAAGCTGAGAGCATACTATAGGCTGATACCCCCTAAATTTCTATGCCCTGGCCAAACCAAAGATCATTATAGGTTTCTGATTCACCAAATCATGGCCAATTTCAACATATTCAGCAAACTGAGATTCATACTTAACCACTCCACAACTATAGATTTAACACAATATGTGGGTGAAGCGTGAACATGTGAAAAGAAAATGTATGAATATGACTTTTATCTTGCAATACCACAATAACCTCTCGTGAAAATTGTCACACTGTTTGGAATTAGGAGAAAATACAAGTCTCTTTTTGAAAAGGTTTTGTAGCACACTGTTATTTGTTGCAAGGCATTCTTCCTGACATTCAATGACCTTCAATATGCAATATTGCTGGCTTGGAATCTATCAAGCAAATCGAAAATATGGATTGCATCCTTGGAACCTATAAGAAATTTACTAATTAATCCTTGGAATTAATCTATCAAGCAAATCGTCAAGAAATTTCCTCCTTGACGGATCAAAAAATAAATAAATATTAGCTGAGTTTTGTCTAGATCCGTTGAATTATGAGTTGGAAATAAAGTGTACATGTTACCTAGTGAGCTTGACTTGCCCAATAAAGGAGTCTCATGTAGACATTTGGGCTTGGATGTTCACTAAATTAAGTTCTCATGCTTAGAATTTTTTACCATATGCTGATCGCTGATCAGTATATGCAGAATTTCGCAGCTGGAAAGTGGGCACTATAATATGTCTCTCGGAATTTTTTATGCAAGCAACACGCATTTTGCTACACGAAGCCACATAGCTAATTATCCCACATCCTTTTATCTGGCAGTCAAAAACATCGTACATTGTTAAATTTATAAAGAACTTGTTTCAATTTTCCCAAACCGATCATACATGTACAAATTGCTAAAGAACTTCTTCTCCATATTATTTCAGAATTTGAAGTGTATGGCACTCGTCCCTATCTTCTTTGAAGAGTTTTTCATAAAATGAAACAACTCTGGCAGTTAAGTTTCTAAAACGGAAGAACTGGCTTCACGAGGACCGGATGGACACACAGTCATTTAGCACTAGAAGAAGTGCTTCGCAGTTAAGTTTCATGAACTAGTTCTGAACCACACTCATATGAAATGGATATCTGAACTTAAAAAGGGATATAGCTGCTGTGAACTATAGGCTAATTGGCTGGTGTAGTGCATTGTACAAAAGTGTGGCAAAGATGCTAAGTGCAGACAGACTTAAACCACATTCGAAACCAGTAAGCAGTTGGCATAAATGATGTTCGGTAGGTTGGCTTAGTTATCTAAAAGATCGTTATATGACCGTCATCTAACCAATCATGTGGTGTGGGCCTTCTTATACGATATAGCTCCTTTCCGAGAAATAAACATTGGAGTCTGGACAGCCAGGACAAGTTTAATTTGGCGCACAATCATTTAAACAACACATAGACATTATGTCAAAAAGTATGATACCCCCGGTCAGATTCGGGCAACCAAGGAATATTTGTGAACCCTTAAATCATCGAGTAAGAAAATAAAATCAACGATTAGAATAAACCCTAGTCTGGATGCCCTATAAGTAGGAAAGTTTTGACCCATTTTCTGTAGTAGCCTCTTCAGTAGTCTTTGTAGTGAAAGAAAGAAACCAAAACATCAACAGCCGCAGCATCAGATCTCTCTATAGTTAGTATCAGCACAACTAAATAATGGCGGGTTTAAACATCTTCAATACTTACGATATATCATTGCGCTATGATGTTTCCTCTCAGAAAAATAAAATCATGGTTCATCAAAATCTTATCAGGATGGTAATATTATGATTTTCATCTTTTATCTTTCAATGATCTGTCTAATCAATTTCTTGTGCTATATTGTTGTTTACTATAATGAGATCTACAGTTTATATGATTATTTTTGTGATGTAGGTTCTTCGCTTCATGGAAAGATTTGATAACAGTAGAATTAGCAACACACAAAAGCAAAGCTATATTAAAGGCGAGATAAAAGCTATTTGAGGCCAGCGCTGAAAACCAGTGACATTACCTAGATGTGTTTGCATTGCATTTTGATTAATTTTTGTTACATTTTTCACTAAAATTACTGTTATTTTTCCCCTTGCAATGTACAAGGAATGTAGCAGATGTTTATTTACGTGGTGCCGTATGAACTGTTTACAAAGAGATACCCCCTTAATTTTTATGCCCTAATCCCAAAAAAATTTAATTCAAGGCAAATTTCTACATATTCGGATTTAGTCACATATTGGAAACTTTAGTTTAAAAGTATGCACAAACTGAGAGGCAGAGCGTAGCGCACCCCACCCCATGCAAAAACTGTAATAACAGATGTCACAATGTTTATATAAGCCTCTTTTAAGGTGAAGCATACTCGTATTTCTTGCAAGACATGCTTTCTACGTTTCATCAAAGATCTTCATACTGCTGGCTTGGAATCGAGCAAGTCGAAAATATGGATTGTCGTCCTTGGTTAACATTTTATTGGAAAACAATTAACTATTAGCTGAGTTTTATCTAGGTTTCATGTAACCTGATGAGCCTGACATGACCCGAATTTGTTGTGATAGTCAATACTTATCTGTACTTGGGAAACAAAGTGAATCATGTGTATTTTTGGGGTCTAACATTTAGTGGCCGCCCCGCAGTCAATGTTAGACCTTGACCAGAAACATTTTATCATCATTCTTCACACTTTGCAAATGTACACCCAAAATTTGTGGATTGAATAATTCTGGTTCTCTGATTTTCTGTAGAGACCAATACTTGTATTTATATATTCTGTGTTACAGGACTTTCCAATGTTAACTAACTTGGATACAAAGACATACCAAACTAGGAAGATACAATAACAGGAATTACTTGAACTTCAAGCTAAGGTTACAAGACGTTTGAGCATTGTCATGCTCATCACGTATCCTTAACACGCCCCCGCAAGTTGAGCGTTCTAACGGTCAGCTTGGAGCGAAGATCAGAATGGCGCTGGGAGCCTAAACATTTGGTCATGATGTCAGCTAGCTAGTCTTTAGAAGAGATAAACCGAACAAAAAGTTGACGACGGGCAACCCTTTCACGTACAAAGTGATAATCAATCTCAATGTGCTTTGTACGCGCATGAAAAACCGGATTGACAGTAAGATAAGTAGCTCCCAGATTGTCGCACCACAACACTGGTGTGTTGATATTAATCCCTAATTCCTGTAATAAGGACTGAATCCAAATAAGTTCAGCTGTGGCAGTCGCTAGAGCCCTATACTCAGCTTCCGTTGTGGATTTAGCTACTGTTTTTTGCTTCCTAGCACTCCAAGAAATGAGAGTATTACCAAAGAAAACACGATACCCGCTGGTTGAGCGGCGAAAGTCAGGACACCCAGCCCAGTCGGCATCCGAATAAGCACAAAGATCAAGATTCGTAGTGCTACGTAGAGACAAACCTAGTTCAATGGTCCCTTTGAGATACCGTAAGATGCGTTTCACAGCAATCCAATGTGATTCACGAGGATCTTGCATGAATTGACATACCCTATTGACAGCAAAAGAGATGTCAGGGCGAGTAAAAGTGAGATATTGTAGAGCTCCCACAATGCTACGATATGCAGTAGGATCTGTCATTCGAGGACCATCAAATGCAGACTAGATAACTTTAGGATCTAGGGGTGTAGAGACTGGCGTTGCCCCATCCATTTTGCTTCTCTTTAAGAGATCAGTGACATACTTACGCTGCGAAAGAAATAAACCATCGAAAGTAAAATCTGCTTCAATGCCCAAAAAATAATGTAACAGCCCCAAATCCTTGATGGCGAATGAGGTGTTGAGCAATGTAATCAGAGATTGAATACCTTGTGGAGAAGAACCAGTAACCAGAATATCGTCTCCATACACCAGCACATATAATGTTTCAGAAGGTGTAATTTTGATAAAAAGAAATACGTCAGCCTTGGAGCTAGTAAAACCATTCTGCAGCAAAAATGAACTGAGTTTTGTGTACCATGCACGAGG
>JAJJMA010197286.1:45995-74459 GCA_023529015.1 Papaver nudicaule | reverse complement strand
TTGTATGGTACCATGCAATTTTGGCGGTGGATCAATGGGAATTGCTACTTTTCCCTGAGTCTGACGAATACACCGTTCTCCTAGGTACAAGATGCTTTCTCGGTCTATCGGATCATAAAACGAATAACGTTGTATGGATAACCTTCTAGCATTTGCAACATCGCCAACCCCATAGTAGATACTAGAATTCCACGGCATCCAGCTGACACTAATTTGATCTAGAGAATCCAATTGGTTCCGTGCCCATACCAATGAATGATCTCCGGTCTCTTTTTGATTACCTTTTCCCTTCTTAGCATGTTCCTTGTCACATATTTTGGCAGCAGGGAAGAAATTTGCATCGTCTTTATCTTCGTTCGTATTGGGCTTCAATATATGAATATACGCCCAAAACCAAGGCTACAAAAACACGAAGAAAAAAATATCAATGATAAGAAGCATTCCAAGTTTGTTGCTGTATAAACGGAAAAAGTTTACGTACCAATAAAATGTACCAGAAGCATTCTAATTCGCCTGACTTCTTGTGTGTGACTGGATTATCCAATGAAGAGTACAACCTTCCCATTATTGATTAACCCCAATCATAAGTGTTTACCTTTTCCAAATCAACCAATAATCTAAGCCAACTTAACGAAGTAACACCGTTCTTGTTTGGAAACAAGACATTGCCGAGCACCCACATCAGAAACCATCGAGCAATGTGTTGCACTTCCCATTGCTCAAAGGGGGTATCTTTCCATGCACTAATATATTTTTTGAACAAACTCAACTTAATCCCAGACTTTTTTTATTAACATTTGCCTAACATAGTCTATAGTTTCATCATTAACCACCAAGTATCCTTGTCGATTAACCGCCAGACCTGTTGTAACTGTCTAAAATCCCATTGGTTAGATCTTAGACAGTACACCTAAATATCATACATTGTCATACACACAATAATTCCTAAACATGCATCTAGCAAGTAACATAAGAAATATTAAGGAGATAAGGGTTAGAGATACTTGACAAGATGTTTTACTTGGTTCGCCCCATAAGTGAGGACTACATCCAAGGGTTATCACTAATATAAGCATGATTACAATTCTCTCTTACCTAGACAATCTTCTATGTATAATCTCTCAATAAGAACCCTAATTTCAGCCTTGGGCTATAGAGAGCAAGTATGATACTTTTCCTCTCTCTAGACCAATCCAAAATGTGTCCAACCCCTTTCTCAGTAGGCTCGCTCGCTATTTATAGACTTTATTCATAATGGATTACAGCTAATACAAACAACCATAGACTGACACTAATTTTTCATGACTCGCCGAGACACATACATCGGCGACCTCATCTCTTACTTTATTAACATAGACGACTGAATCTTCTAGCAGATAAGACCGATGACGCATCCTCCACTGGGTCAACTAGTCAACCTGACAATGTATCCGTTCTGATTCCTCTTAAATGCGCACCTACTTCTCAACTACCAATCGATGACGTGTCTTCTTTCGCTAATCTATCTTTCGATGTAGTCTTTAGTCCTTCAATACCTTCGCCGAGCTGTATTACCTGGCTTCAGACTCATATGTCGCCCAGACCCTTGTTCGCTGATCCAGGACATCTCCGCCGTATACTTCTTGTACAGCATCTCTTCTAGGATGCCTTTATATCGAGAAGGTATTTTCTACCCTTACATTTTGCCTCTTTCATCTCCTAGAACTTTAGTCGTCGGGGATGAAACTCACTCAGCTCGTCGAAAATACCTGACCGTTTTTACTCCTTCTCTGACACGTACCGCCCATGCATACTCTACTTTTGACCGGATGACCTACATCGTCGGTTCAGTTCCTTTCTGCTATAAATTTTGTTTCTTCCTTCCTTTAGACTTAACTTCTCAAAACCTTTTCCTCCTCTACAAAAACCAGACCCCTTTTCTCTCTAAAACCCCTAAACTCCAACTGTTGCCGCTTCTGCTCTATTTTCTTCAAACCCTTACCAAATCTTTACCCATCATCTATATTATCTTCTGTTGCTTCTTTTCTATCGCTTCTGCGTTAGACTCATTCTCCATTTCTTTTTTTCCGGTGAGTAGTTTTGCCGTTAACCGTTCATCTTCATCTTCTCCGACTAGATTCCGACCATCTTCAAGCTATTTTCATGGCTTCCACTGTTCAATCCTCAAAACCCCTCAAGCCCAAAGGCAAATCTGGCAAATCCAAAGGTACTGGTCAAAAGAGACCTAACTGGACAGATTGGCCTGGGTACTGTTCCTTCGCCAATGTTGATTATACTAACCCAAAAACATCCGTCTTGGATGGAACGCCGAAACCAACTACCCTATTGTCTATCGATAACCTCCGCCATCCCGAAACCAACAATACTTGGGCTGTGGTTGCTTTTGGCCAACTGAAAGCAGGGCTGAAGTTTCCTCTTTACAACCCACAAAATACCTTCATCGTCGATCTTCTTAAGACAATCAATAGGAGTCCCTTTCAACTGACTGCTAATGCTATTCGAGTGATGACAAAATGGAGTAAACGCCGAGAAGGCAAAACTGATTATCCTGAGCTCGCTAAACTTGATGCTCATCCTGCTTCTGCTTTCACTATGGAGAAGTTTCTTGAACAATATCATGCAGCTCCTTGCACTAGGAAAACTGAACCTTGGGCTATTCGTTTCACGCCGAAGAAGAATTATCCCACCGATGACCTTCTACTCGTCGATGTAGAGTTTACTAGCACCGAAGATGTTCCCACCGTTCGCCATAGTACTGAAGGCGACTTCTCCAATCTTCCCTGTGTCGTCGAGGGACCATGGTTACTGGGATGGGAAGATGAGAACAAGAACACCACTCGTGATGCTTTCCCCGAGCAACATTCTCATCTCGCCAATCATACTTTCTGGAAGACAGTCTGGCCTGCTGAAAAGGAATATGCCAAGGATGAGAATGGCAAATTTCTCAGAAATGCTGACATGAGCTATGCCAAGATTCCAACTTCTACTACTTCTGGAACAAAAAGAAATCGAGGAGCGACTGATGATTCGACTCAGGTAACAAACACATTCTTTTGTCTTTAAATATATATCTATATTTCTATATATCTCCCGAGTAAACTTAAGTAAGACGCATCTGAAGGTCTAGAAACAAACATATTAAGTTTTACTTATTTTAAAAATATATTTGCATATATTTTTAAAATATATATCTATATTTGCCTCTGTTTGTTTCAAGATCTAATGGATGTGTCATGGGTGAAACTCGATTTGCAGCGCCCGAAGAAAAGACCTACTGCTGCAGAACGACAAGAAAGAATTCGTCAGCTTGCCTCGACAAAGCTTCCAGATCCCAACTCGTCTTCTAAGTCTACTAAAGAGAAAGATCCTGAAAAAGAAGAACCCGAAAAGGTCGCCGATCGAACTGTAGATGACTCGAATATGCTCGTCGATCAACCTGAGAATGACTCGACGAAGCCTCCAGAGGCTGAGATGCCCGAGACTACTCCTGAGATCAATATTCAAAGAAAGGGTCAAAACCCTGAGGGAAACCCCATCGTTGATGAGAATATTTCCCAGGATATGGACATGCTTGACATCTCTGGTGCCCCTGACACCACCAAACCAACTTCTTCTTCAAAGCATCAAGAGTTAGGTTCAACCCACCAAACTCTTCATGTTTCAGCTCTTGAACCACATCTCGCTGGCCTAGTTGTTCTTGATAGGTTGCCTCGGCATCCCTCTACTCCACAACCTTCTAAAGGTCTTGGAAAGGGACAACTTATTGCCTCAAATATGCTCGCCGAAGCCTTTGACAAGCTGAGCATGGCGGATAATTGTCCAGACCCGGAGTACTTTGAAGTATTGGCACAGTATAGTCGCCCAGGGTTTGTTTATCATCCAGACTTTCACAAAGCTGCTCCTATTATCCCTTATCAAGAACACTTCAATCTTCTAAACATGGTATGCATCCTTTAAATCTTTCGCCATCTTAATTGTGATCAAATACTCATGCTTATAACTTGTGATTTCAGCATTTTCATCATAGATTGAGTCTTGTTTCAACCAACGAGGGTCTTGGGCGAGAGATTATTAACCTTGGTAATGAGATTAGTCAGTTGACACACAATTCCAAAATTCAGAGAAAAGAAATTGAGAGGTTGAAGGGCGTTATCCAGGATCGAAGTCTGAAAATAACATCCCAACAAGGTAAGTTGCTTTATATTATTTTTGTTATGTTATAGTAGCGTCTAGATTTTCCCTTCGCCGACCCTTAGATTTCCTGCCTTCCAAGGTTGCCACTCCTCCGATGACGATAGGCTTAGGCGAGCTGAATCCGAATTCGAGAGACTTAGCGGTAGCAACATTAAGCAATGTAGCCAACTATTCAATTTTCATAAAGACCTTAAATGGTGTCAACAAGAACTGAATCAAAACAATATCATTATAAGAAACCTCTGTGATACTTATCAAGCTACTCGATCGGAATTAGGCTGGATGACTAGTCAGCGCGATGATGCACTTCGCCGGGAAGAATTAGCTATTACAGCCAAAAAGGAAGCCGAGATTGGTCATATGCGAGCTTCCACCCTTTGGCAAGAAGAAAAATCTAGGGCCGACAATCTAGCTTCCAGGATCATTCGTTTAAGTACTGAAAAAGAGACCGCCGAGTTCCAAATTCAGCGCTGGAAAGATGCTGCGGCGAGACATGAAGGCTTGGCGATTGATCTAGACAAACAATGCTCTACCCAACAACGTCAAATAAACCAAATGTTAGGTCCATGAGCCAATGAAAATTTTGAGTTTCATATGGCCCAGTTTAGAGAAGCACAAGAGGGTGCGCGATCCTATGTCCACAACTTGGAAGGTAGTTTCATAAGGTACACATACAACCATTTTCCACAGTTATTCACTTTTCCTATTCTTCTAACCATGCCTTCTTCTTTCCTTTTCCCAGCTCAAATTCAGAGCTTGAAAAATCAAGTGGATCGCCAGGAGGAAGTCATCCAAGGTTACAAAGAGTGTGAGGAGAAGATCGGCGAGCTTACTGACAAGCTCAAGGAGCATGAATCTTGCCCTGACAAGATAAAACAACATCCAACTTTGATGGTGAAGGATCTAATTCATGATGGCCAATGGATCATTCCTGACTCTTTGGCACAGTTAATACCAATCTCAAAATTGCCAGTTCTGTGTGATGGAGAAGATTCACTAATTTGGGTAGGAAACCAACAAGGCACATTCTCTGTTCACTCTGCAGTTAATCTATTTAGATCTCATTATCCTGCTTCAAACATATACAAAAAACTGTGGAAGAGTTCAGTTCATCCTTCCACTGCTGCTAATACATGGAAGATGAGAAAAGTTGTGGCCACTGAAGACAACATGCAAAAAAGAGGTTTCAGTTTTGCATCAAGATGTTATATATGCCATGAAGATCAAGACTATTTGGAACATATTCTCTGGAAATGTCCTTTTAGTCAAGAAATATGGAGCTGGCTTAGTGGTATTTTCTCTTTCCCTCTACCTACTTCTTTTGAGGAAATTTTACTTCACTGCAGGAGAAAAAGCCCAATAGTGCAGGAATTATGGCTTATTGCTTGTTTTACTTCTCTTGTGGAAATTTGGTTTACCAGAAATAAAGCTTTCTTTGATGGTACTTTTCCTGATAGGAATAAAGCAATACATAGATTAAGCCATAGAATACATGAATGTAAACATAGACTGAAGGGTTTAATGTGGAATACTGATTATGATAGACAGATACTGAACTCTTTTGGTATTCCTCTTAGAAAAATCAAACAGCTGAACCCCATTGCTTGTTATTTTTACTTACCAAATGAAGGTTTCTTACTACTTTGTTGTGATGGTGCTTCCAATGGGAATCATGGTCTATCTGGTTATGGGTTCTTAGCAAGGAATCATAAGGGGGAATTTATCTATGCTAAGGAAGGTGGATTGGGTGTAGCTACCAATTATTTGGCTGAAGTTATGGCTGTGATCAGAGCTCTGGAATGGGCCTTGCATAATCATCACTTCAGGATTATCTTACAGACTGATTCTAAGGCAGTAGTAATGGCATTTCAAAATCAGAAAATTCCTTGGAATTTCATTGCAAGATGGATGAAGATTTGTTCATCACTTCACTCAATACATATGAAACATGTTTATAGAGAAGTTAATTTTTCTGCAGATTTCTTTGCCAAGAATGCTGTGAATCTTCAATTTGGGCAGACCAATTCTTTCAGCTCAAGACCTGCAAACCTGAAGAAGATGGAGTTCCCTGACATAACATATTATAGGTTTCCTTGAATGTCATTTTTCTTTCTGCTTTGCTTTCTGTTTTCTTTTCTGGTTCATTTTGGCATGCGTGCCATTATCTTTGTTCTTTATTTTACTGGGCTTTGTGCTCTGAGTAATTTGTAAGACTTTAACTCTTTTGGTTATTAATAAAATTCCCCCTTTTGGTTAAAAAAAAAAAGCTGTCTTTGAAACTTAAAGACCATGACTCTTGTGCTGGCAAAATTGAAGAATTGAACAAACAACTTCTCGATCATGGATCTTGTGCTGGCAAGATTCAAGAGCTCGAAGATGTCCGTGACAGTCTTCAGATAGAGATCGCCGAAGCCAAGGATGACATCCAGGATTTGGAGAAGCGACTTGATGAGGATGTCATCAGTGCTGCCTTCATCGGTGCTCAAGATTTCGCCTACAAGTTCTTGCCTCAACATGAATTGGAGGTTCCTTTGGAGTATCGTCATCCTACTCCCCAACATCTCGCCGAGCAATCAGAAAAGGAGAAGGCAAGCACTCAAGAAGAGGAGGACGAGTTACCAGAAGAAGAAAATGAGGAAGAAGACAGTCAGGAAGAGGGAGAGTCTGAAGAAGAAGATTCAGAAGAAAAAATCACAGAGGTGACAGGGAGAGAAATCCAAGCAGAGAGTAAAGGAGATAATCAGTGTGAAAGCAGAGAAGAAAATAAAGAAGAAAATGCGGAAAAAAAGTCAGCCTAATGATACCGGCGCTGAGAACGCAGAAGGTGAGAATCTCGGCGATGCTGAGCAAGCCAGGCCTTCCACTCCACATGGTGGCTTTATCCCTACAAATCTTGAATTTGAAGCATCTAGCTCTTTTGCAGACCCCAGATGCTAAAGTAGGAGGGATCGGCGAACCATCTTTCATAGTTTTCGTCTTATTTTTGTATTTCTATTACCGTCCTATGTAATGAACAATATTATCTTTCCTTTGGAGCATCACCACAAGAATATGTTTTTCTTCTTTTGTCGTTGTGGATGATTTTCTTTTGCTAATTTGATGCGTCTATTCCATGTTCGTCTTCAAAGACTTAACTTGCTATTGAGTGAATTCATGTGCTTGTACAGCCAACAATTTCATGCAGAGCCTAGGTTAACACCCCAGCCGTATCCATTACTTGTGCCCGTCGGCGATCTAATATAAGTTGTTTGGGTCGCCCAGTAGGCTTATTGCATTGTAGCGTCCGCCAGAGGTGATGCTACGGCGTAGGCGAATTAGCATACCGGCTACCGCCGATGTGATGCCATAACAAAGGGTCTTAGTGTCCAAACACTTACAGACTAAAAAGTAACACCACTAGCCTTACAACTAATTCCTGGGTCGGACTTACCATTTACAAGGAGGTTGTTCACTCAATAAAGCAAGCAAGCTTTCATGTCTTCTGAGCAAGAGTCCTTAGCTCTAGTTGATTCTATTAATTTGGGCATTATGCCTTTAAAGATGGCGCTTGGCCTTAGTACCTGATCAGGGTTTTTATGTGTCTTTTATTGCCTTGTAATTATCGGGCATTTTTGCCTCAGTAGGTGGCCTTATAGCCTGATAATGGGCATTTTTGCCTCAGTATATTATGCTCTTGGAGCTTTTAGGCTTTATACGTCACTGTGGTTAGAGTACCCAGCGAAAAATGTAGATGACACTATGATTTGTTAACGGGGTTCGGTGCATGATAGAAAACCTACATCCCCGGATCTTATTCGCTGTTGTTTTACATAAGCTAATAAGACTTCTTGGGTATTATGCCCGCCCAAGACTTCGGATTTTACATTGTTTCTTTCAAGGATAATATTTCTTAATGAACTTGGTATTCCAAGGATGTGCGAGTTCTACACCATGTTCATCAATCAACACATAAGCTTCGCTTCCCGCTGCTCTCTTAACCACATAATGGCCTTCCCATGTGGGTTCCAACTTCCTGCATCCCTGTCGCTGAGATGGGGGAATTTCTCGAAGTACCAACTCGCCAGGATGATATTCTCTTGGGATCACCCGCTTATTGTATTCTCTAGACAGTCGGCGATGATAATTTTCCATGTGTGTAAGAGCGATCAACCGATGTTCTTCCAAATCATCTAGCTTGGCTATAATCAAGTCAGTATTTAGATTCTTTTCCCATGCCTCATGCTTTGTAGTTGGTAGGATTACTTCAGATGGGAGTACTGCTTCAGCACCAAAAGTGAGTAGGAAAGGAGATGCTCCAGTTGCTTCTCGGACCGTAGTTCTGTAAGACCACAGAATATTGTGTAAATGCTCACACCATGATTTTGTATGCTTCTCCAACCTTTTCTTCAGTCCCATTCCAATAGTCTTAGAGCAAGCACTATGGTGCCATAAGCCTTCTCTATTGAATAGAGAAAGGGGAAGTCAGAAATGTTGAAAAAATGGCAACCACAGTGGTCTTAGCTATTTCGAGACGGAAATTGGATTTCCGTCCCATCCCAATTACGGGAATTGGATTTCCGCACAGAAGATATTAGAAGGATTTTTTAAAATTTTACGGGAATTGGATTTCCGCCCTGCGGGAATTGGATTTCCGCCTCGCTTCTCTATTGCTATTGCCTGCTACGGATTGGTAGCAGGCAATAGAGAAGTCCATCAATTTCTCTATTCAATAGAGAAATTTTGCACCATAGTAGTTGCATTTCTCTATTCAATAGAGAATTCTCTATTAATAGAGAACCATAGTGCTTGCTCTTATTGGTGGCTTCCGCTTGCCCGTTACTCTGAGGATACAAGGGAGTTGATTTTCCCAGCTTGACGCTGTAATTAACGAATAATTTTCTAATGTTGTCGCCGACTAGTTCCTTTCCATTGTCAGTACATATCTCCGCCGGTACACCAAATCTGCAAAATATATTCTCCCAAATGAATGTGAATATTTCCTGTCCAGTCTTCTTCTTGATAGCTTTGGCCTCACACCACTTGGTGAAATAATCTGTTGCCACAATAATGTATTTCCGTTGTCCTGAACCCGTGGTTAGAGGTCCAATGATGTCAATGCCCCACTTGGCGAAAGGCCAAGGGCTGAGCACTGAATTTAAAGATGTCGCTGGCGCTTTAATTCTTCTTCCATACAACTGGCATGGTTTGCATCGCTGAACATATTTTTTTGCATCCCTATTCATCCAAGGCCAATAGTATCCTTGCATTCTAACTTTTAATGCTAGAGCTCTTTGGCCACGGTGATTCCCACAGTCTCCTTCATGGATTGTTTCTAATAATTTCTTGCCTTCTTCTCTCGATACACAGCGCAGCAATGGTCCAGAGAATGACCGGCGATATAGAATTCCATCTCGAAGCTCATAGTTCGCCGATCGATTAATAACTTGGTGAGCTATGATTTTCTTTCCCGGTAGCGTTGAGCGATCCAAATAATACCGTATCGGCGTTCTCCAATCTGTCTCTGCTGATTCTTCAGTACTTGTTGTCAACACCTCTCTTTGTTCTCGTTCTGCTACCGATGATTGCGGATTTGTCGTCATTGAGGAGATGAACGCCAAAGCATCGGCGTGCCTGTTGTCTTTTCTGCAGATGTGGCGAAACTTGATATCTGTGATCCTATGGGCATACTCCCTAACAAGTTTTAGGTACTTCTGTAGAAACGGGTCTGCTTTGTCGAATCACTAGCTGAGAGTCGCTTGTTAGTCTAACATCACTGACACCCAATTCAATGAGTATTCACATGGCTTGAATAACCGCTTCATATTCTGCCTCATTATTAGTCGCCGGGAATTCCAAACTCAGTGAGTGTACTATTCTGGCTCCTTTCGGCGAGGTTAGGACAATTCCTATTCCTTTTTCTTCTTTATTTGATGAACCATCTACATAAACTTCCCATCCGTTAGGACTGCATTTCAATAGATCTGGCATTTCATGTTCTCGCTCATCCAAAGAGAATGGGATTTCTTCTATCTCTTCTTCTTCATCAATTGAGAAGTCGACGAGAAAGTCTGCGATAACTTGAGACCGTTGTGCCGTACGTATTTCGTATTGGACGCCGAACTGCTCAATTTGCTGATTCTACTTGGCGATTCGCCCCACTCTTTAAGAACTGTGCAGGATAGACTCTATTGGAGTTTTGGTTAGGACAACAATGGGATGAACATGAAAGTATGGACGTAGCCGCCGAGATGCAAAGACTAACGCCAAGATCAACTGCTCAATTTTAGTATAATTCTTTTCTGCCCCTTGTAATGTTCTCCTGATATAGTAGATGGGCGTTTCTCCGCCTTTGGTTCTTACAAGCACAACACTAATGGCGAAAGGCGTTGCGGCGAGATAAACTCTGAGTTCCTCGCCGTGCTCAGGTGGTTGAGTTGCTGGGAGAGTGGCGAGATACTTTTTAATACCTTGAAAGGCAGCCTCATGTGCCTCAGTCCAGTTGAACTTTTCTCATTTATTCAATGTCTGGAAGAATAATTTTCATTTGTTAGAAAATCTGGAGATAAATCTATTAAGCAATGCCAAAGTTCCATTGAGTCGCATGACATCCTTTACTGTTACCGGTGAAGGCATCTCTATAATTGCCTTAATCTTGGCCTGATCAGCTTCCATCCCTTCTTAGTAACAACGTACCCCAAGAACTTTCCTGAGGTTACACCGAAAGCGCATTTCACCAGATTGATTTTTAATTTTGTAATACGCATGTGATTAAATATTTCTCTGAGGTCTTCCACATGAGTTTGTTTCTTCTTACTCTTGACAAGCATGTTGTCGACGTACACCTCCATTGTCTTTCCTATCCACTTTTCAAACATCTTCTGTGCCATTTCTTGGTAAGTAGCACCGACGTTCTTCAACCCAAAGGGAATTAGAGTATAACAAAACAATCCTTTGGTGGAGAAGAAAGCTGTGTGCTTCTGATCTTCCTCCGCCAAGGGTATTTGGTTATACCCTGAGTAACCATCCATAAATGACAGCAACTCATGACCTGATGTAGCATCTACAGTTTGGTCAATACTTGGTAGCGGAAAACTATTCTTTGGACATGCTCTATTGAGGTCGCTGAAGTCAATGCAGATCCTCACTCCCTTGTTCTTCTTGGGTACCACTACCATATTGGCTATCCATTGAGGATATTGTACTGGCCTGATGATACCAGACGCCTTCATCTTGTCGATCTCTGCCTCCACTGCTTCTTTATAGGCTGGATCCAATTTCCTTATCCTCTGTTTGAAAGGCCTGATCTTTGGATCAATATCCAATTTATGACATGCTATCGCCGGGTCGATGCCTGGCATTTCATTCATGCCCCAAGCGAAGACATCAACATATTCTTTGAGTAATGCTTGTAACTCCTCCGACTCGTCTTTACTTAACAAAGTGCCGATTTTTACCATCTTAGGATCATTTTCATCGCCGATATATATGTCTTTAGCAGGTTCCACCACCGTAAAATGTAATTCCGGTTCACCCATCGGCGATGGTTCCTTTAATTGCTATAAGGTATTCCCCTCAGACTTCGCCGAGTCATCTACCGTGTTTACTGAATGCACATATGTTAATGGGTCGGCGATGAAATTTTGAATCTCTTGCTCCTTAACAGCTTCCTTGTCGAGCTTCTTTTTCTCTGCAATCTTTTCTTTTCTATTCTCTCTCATTTGTACGTCCGCCGAATTGCAAGCTTTCGCTACTGCCAAATCTCCTACATATTCGGCGACTCCCATAGGTTTGGGGAACCTCAGGCGCTGATGATAAGTGGAAGGTACTCATTTTAGGCTGTGGAGCCATGGTCTTCTAAGGATGGCAGCATACGGCGAATCCACATCCACAATGCAAAGAGTAGTATTCAAGAAATATTCATCGCAAATTATGATCTTAAACTCAATTTCGCCTTTGGGCTTAGAAGCAATGCCATTAAATCCATAAATATTGTAAGAGAAAACTGTCGGCGAGGGAATTTCTTCATCCTTCGCTCTCATTGCCTCGAAAGCAGTGTTGAAAAGAATGTCCACTTAACTGCCTGGATCAATAAGCACCTTAGGCAATATGAACTTCCCCATTTGAATGGTGAGGACCAGAGGATTGTTATGATTTCTTCCTTCTGGAGGTATCTCTTCAGCGGAGAAACCTACACAAGCCTTCATCCAATCTTGCAATGGTTCTTGCTTGGCAGCGACACTACAAATCTCATTTCCCATTCTATCTCGTTTGTGCACTCGGGATAAGACATTATCATGGAACTCGTCCATGGTGATCTTTGAATGCACAATGGAAAAGCAGTCCAATTCCAACAAATCTCGCTCGACCTTTACCTCATACACATTCAGAGTATGAGATGGGATGGTTTGAATTGGTTGGACCATGATAGGAGGTGGAGGTGGAAAATCTTGGAATTCCTGAAATTTCCCCAAGTGGATGAATCTGTGGACTTCTTGTTGTACGCCGGTGCAGTTCTCAGTTGTATGGCCGTGAAATTGGTGGAATTGACAAAATGAATTGGTATTGGTCGTCGGGGCTCTGAGGTTTCCTCTATTGTATGGATAGCGAATGTCATCTCTGCAGTTTGAACTCTCAATTTGTCAAAATGCATCAGAGAAAGAGACACGTAAATTTGGTAATGTAGCATCTTGGAAAGGTTGCTGGTTGCCTCTGCCAAATTTTTTTGTTTTCTCCATTATATCTTCTATCGCCATTCCCATTTCGCCGATTATCTCTTCCTCCTCGACCATAGTTTCCTCCTCGATTATCTTGTCTATCTCTGCCATCATAGTTCTCTCGCTTCTGCGAATTCCAATGTTGCTCAGCGGTAACATGCAGTTGTTGTTTTACTACCTCAGGTACTACCATCGCTGAAGATGGATTTTGCGCCAACTTCCGATGTTCTGCTTTCTTCCATTCTTTTTTTATTTCTTCCTGCTCTTCCGGCGAGAAACTATTGATCGAGTGAATTTGTTTTGCTCTCTCCTTCTTTAAGCGAAGCTCTTCTTCTCGGATTTCTTCGTAATTTATCCATTCATCCTGCAATGCTCTCAAAGTCTTCATATCCTTCGGCGTCTCCCAGAATAATTTTTGATACAATGGGTTTGTCGTCTCCATGGCGCTAATGAATGACCTTATCTTCTCTTTATCTGATACCACTGATCCTACTTCGCTGCTCGACTTTCTCCATCTTTGGATAAAAATTTTGTAAGTCTCCGAGATCCTTCTCTTGATGTTAAATAGTCTTTCCAAACCAGGCCGACTTCTGTTGTTCTGAATAAATGCACGCAAGAATTTGCTTTCTAATTTCTCAAAAGATTTAATTTTTCCTACCTCCAACCCATCAAACCAAGCTAAGGCTTCATCTTTGAGCGTAGCAGGGAACGCCATACACATTATGGGATCTGATCCTACCCATGCCGCCAAGTCTCGCTTATAAGCTCTTGAATGTTGTGCAGGATCTCCGGTTCCATCATAAATGGATGTGAATTTAGGCATAGAAAACCTAGTGGACACATACCCATATGTAATACAATCATGGAAAGGTGTTTTCTGCGCCTCTGAAAGTGCGACCTTATATTTTGACTCCTTTGAAGATCCGCTTAAAGCTGCCACTTTGGTTTTTTACCGGCGACGGTTTCTCTTCAGGCCTTTATCTACCTTATTCCGCCGTCCAGAATCGCTATATTCCTCGCTATCTCTTCTAGACACATCCTACCTTCTGCCCCTCTCATCGTATTTCGCCGATGAATCCGAGACCTCCATTGTGCTAGTTCCACTTTTTTCCGATCGGCGAGTTGTATGCGAATGGGATGCCTGGCGAGTTGTATGCGAATGAGATGCATGGCGAGTTGTATGCGAATGGGATGCATGGCCCCTGTTTTGTGTTTCTTTCCTGCTTTCCGCCATCAACTCTCTATGGCTCTGAAGTACAGTCTCCATCTGCAACTGCATTTGCCTCTGCACCCGATCCGCCTGCCTGTTATTGGCCTTAAGGATTTCTCTCAGCAAGGTTTCTGTAGTATTTTTGGACCCTGTATTATCTGCTACCACCACTGGGCGAGTTATAGTGGCGCCTGGTATTATCGTCGCATCATTTCCACTAGCAGCCTGTGGAATATCTCCCGCCGTAATAGGTTCCGCTACCACTGCTGAGACTTCTTCTGTCACATGCAATGCTTCGCCGACATCTTGCACTAACCGCTGCTGAGCATTAACTGCTGCTGTACCCCTGGCGTTTTGAACTGCTCCCACAACATTTGATGACTCGCCGACGGCTCTTTGAGTGAATCTACCACCATCAACCTGCTCGCCATAAGCATTTGCTTCTATTTCGCTGCTGACCCTTCGTAGTAATGAATTAGGCTCAGGTGATATTTCTGCATTCTCTAAGTGAGTGATGTCCTCCATGTAAACCTCCTCCTAGCGTGATGCACGCTGAACAGGTGGTCGCCGAGATGAGCTTGCCAAAAAAGTATCCGCCAGACCAGCTGGTTCCACACCCCTGCTTCTAGTGTTGTGACCACTGGGGAACGTCACTGGTGTAGGAAGGATAGGATATATATCGCGGAGGCCTACCCGCTGGGGCTTTACCGCTTCTTCCTATAGGACCCATTCGCCGAAGATCTGTAAAAGGAGACAAACACACTTCCTGACAGTACTGCTCTGTTAGTACTGTGAGTAAATGCCAAATAAGTTAGTTGGGTTGCTTTTCAGAATATTGATGAATGAAGGACAAAAATAACAGCTTTAAATCACGTGGTGCGCAGATGATGACCTAATCATGACAAGAACTGCAAAAACATGATATGTGATTGTGATTTTCAAATCAAGATGACAGTACGACAATTACTTCAAGGAAAATTTTGAAATTTTTTATAATGCAGTATGACCCTAAAGTTCATACTAACTCGCCGGAAAATGATACTACTCTTGCCGGAAATATATATCTATATTTACATTTTCCAGGAGAAAATCATACCAAAAATAGCGTTTTTCTACCCACATAACCAGTTTCTCTGCTATTCATGTTATAAAAGTGAAATATGTGATGGAATCATCAAAACCGGCCGACCAGCTCTCAGCTTTAGCAAGGACATCATCTAACACGGCATGGTTTCCAAAAATAGCAAAGAGATGTGCTAAAAACCCAGATTCGGCGTTACCAAATACTAGAAATAGCCTAGTTTTAAAAGTCTTAGCAATATTCTACAAGAGAACTTCATAACAAACCACACTATATACTGTATATGGCAAAGCAAAAGGAGAAACACGAAAAAAGCCTTTAAACAGCGAGCATAACACCTCTAAATAGCAAGAAAAAGTGAATACAACACTACCGGCGAGATCTGAGACATGTAAATCATACCACATATGGAAACAAGAGAACATATGATAATCTCAACAAATCATGTTAAAATCAAAGAAAACACAAGTTCAAAACCTCTTCTAGCGCCAAAATGTAACTGTCTAAAATCCCATTGGTTAGATCTTAGACAATACACCCGAATATTATACATTGTCATACACACAATCATTCCTAAACATGCATCTAGCAAGTAACATAAGAAATATTAAGGAGATAAGGGTTAGAGATACTTGACAAGATGTTTTACTTGGTTCGCCCCATAAGTGAGGACTACATCCAAGGGTTATCACTAATATAAGCATGATTACGATTCTCTCTTACCTAGCCAATCTTCTATGTATAATCTCTCAATAAGAACCCTAATTTCAGCCTTGGGCTATAGAGAGCAAGTATGATACTTTTCCTCTCTCTAGACCAATCCGAAATGTGTCCAACCCCTTTCTCCGTAGGCTCGCTCGCTATTTATAGAATTTATTCATAATGAATTATAGCTAATACAAACGACCATAGACTGACACTAATTTGTCATGACTCGCCGATACACATACATCGACGACCTCATCTCTTACTTTATTAACATAGACGACAAAATCTTCTAGCAGATAAGACCGATGATGCATCCTCCACTGAGTCAACTAGTCAACCTGACAATGTATCCGTTCTGATTCCTCTTAAATGCGCACCTACTTCTCAACTACCAATCGATGACGTGTCTTCTTTCGCTAATCTATCTTTCGATGTAGTCTTTAGTCCTTCAATACCTTCGCCGAGCTGTATTACCTGGCTTCAGACTCATATGTCGCCCAGACCCTTGTTCGCTGATCCAGGACATCTCCGCCGTATACTTCTTGTACAACATCTCTTCTAGGATGCCTTTATATCGAGAAGGTATTTTCTACCCTTACACATGTTTGTTGTTCTTCTTTAACGGTGTTATCTTTATCTTTTTTACCTGGTGGTTTTACTAACGGAAGTAGACAATCTGTGAAGACATGGCCAAATGATGCCCACTCCTCTCGGTCGAAATCGATCAAATCAATTAGTGTACCATTTCCAATACCTATACATGTAAGCATAGTAAAGTCCCAAGGAGTGAACCCAATTTCAAATCTAGCAGCATGAAAGGTATGTGTGGTATGCCACCATCTCTCTGTAATGGCACTTGCCAATCTGCTATCAGCATTCCCTGGAAAATCTATTTCAAATAGCTTGCCAAATCCACAATTATCGACGATTCTCTTAACCTCTGGATGTTCACTTACAATTGTGTATAGTGCTCGAAGATTACTTGCGCTACCTCGAGTATTGATTTGACCTGCCTCTGCATTCGGAGGACTTTTTCTAACATGTGTATCAATATCCTTAGACGATACGACTCTAGTTGCATCTATGCTAGGGATCATTTTGAACTACAATTTCAATCCTACAATGCATAAAAATTCCATCAAATGCAATACAATCAACAATTGTTAATCAAATTACAACATATATTCATTCTCAATCCTACAATGCATGCATATAATCATCAAATTCAAGCCATTTCAAACCATTTCAACATTTCAAGCAATTTCAACCTAAATCAATAACAATCACCAATCATATATATGAAATTATGATATATGTATGTTAGAAGAACATCAAAGAGTTGTTTTGGTTGCAATTAATCATTCAAATACGTTCAAAATCATGATCAAACAAAAAAAACCAATTTAAAACCCTAGAATGAAGAACTCACATTTATCAAAATTTCTTGATGAAAATTGAAATTGATTGCTTCTATATAACCATCATTGATTAGTGAAGGCACCCTTTTGATTTCGTGGGCTAATTTGACTGTAAACTGATCAAATTAATTTTTTTTTGGAAGAAGTAGAAGAGAAAACGAAGAAGAGGAAAAGAAAAACTGAGAAATGAGGTTCAGGTCGCAGGGTTTTCTGTATAAAAACGCATTCTTTACGGAAACTGAGTTTCCGCCAGTCAAAAGTCAAGCTTTGACTGGGCGGAAACCGAGTTCCCGCAAGAAATTTTTTACGGAAACTGAGTTCCCGCACAGTGGAAGCTGCGGGAACTCGGTTTCCGTCTGGAAATGGCTAAGACCACCGTGGTTGCCAATTTTCTTCATTTCTGCCATCCCTATATCTCTATAATATAGGGATGGCTTGTGGTACCATAGTGCTTGCTCCAATAGAAGTCTCCTGCAATCCGAGACTAAGAGGACAAGCAAACATAATAGCCTGTGTTACATGACAATGAACAAGTAAATGGGCTACAGTTTCGTGCAGTAAAGACTTTCAAATGGGTTAATCTATCTTTATGTTCTTGGAAGGTGCTACATGGGGAGGTGATGCGTGGGCGATATTTTTGCAAATGAGGAAATATGATAGTGTGGAAAATTTGTATATACCGTTCTCCGTTCAATTCGGTAGGCATTTTTTTTTTTGACAAAGTTCAACTCGGTAGGCATTGGTTACAGATTGTATAACACTATAACGTGGTCGATCTTTGGTGCGGTAAAGTTGGTCACCCTAATGATAAAACGGGGATGTGGTCAATCTGAACGACATGATGATAGTGTTACTAGTAAAATACCAACAAAAAAAAAAGATAGTGTTACTAGTACGTGAAACGGGTCAACAAATTTTGGGGATTCAAACTTTTAACTTCTAAAGTAAATTAGCTTTCAATGTGTCTCTTGTGAGAAATGCCATGTTAAGCTTTCATCCAAAGTCTAAGGCTGTTCACTATGGATGAGAGAGGAATCATCCCAACAGTGAATTTCCAGCGCCCCTCCCGGACGTCTGTTTACTATGGAGGTACCCTTGGAGCGAGGAAAGCTATCTCGCTCAGCGAGGAAAGCTATATCGCTCCACCTGAGCGAGGAAAGCTATCTCGCTTGACCGGTCAAAACCAGTCAAAGTGATATAGCTTTCCTCGCTTTCCAGAAAACTCCAAATAAATCCGAAACCCTCGTTTTCTCCTCCTCCTCTTCTATCTTCTTCTTCTTTCTTCCTCTCCGCCATTGTTCCTGACCTCTGCTACTTCGAAAAATTGAGATAAAGTGTGGGTTTTTTTTTTAAAATCGACGGAACGGGTACGTCCAAAGGAGGTTCTAGGAATTGATTTCATTATCCATAATGGCTGCGGTATGTTCTTAATTTTTGGATGAATTTTTTGGTTTTTTTACATGAATGTAAGCTATAATTACAAATATAATTGTTTGAGGTTTTATGGAATGATTTGTGTGATGATAACTATCCAATAATTTGAGTTTCATTGAAATTAAATTTTGCTGTGATAATGGGAGATTTTTCTTAGGCGATAGAGGATGTATCGCGAGAAATGTAATTGGTTGTAGTAGTATTCTTATGTTGAATGTATTCTTATGATATACGGCTTAGGTTGAATTTGAATAATTTGTTCCTAGGCGTTAGGAGTTGGCTCGTTAGAGATGTGGAAATTGGTTGTAGTATTCTTGCGGCTTATGTTGAATGTGTTTGCATGTGTGTTTGTTGGCTTTGCGGCGTATGTTGAATGTGTTACAACATGTCGATTGCTTTTATTAATTGTGTATTTGTATATTTTAGGGAATGTATCTCGGGGATCCGTTATCGTTCAAAGGCATGAATCATCGGTGTAGTGATGCCATGACCGAAGTTCGATCAACCCAATTCAAAACCAATTGGACCCAGCTTTCTGAGTTATACAACATAGTCATTGCAGATAACGAAAGAGCGCAACATATATTAAACCATTGTGGGTTTTCGGGTATGTTCCATGTCAATCTATTGAATGCTGACAACCAGACGTCAGAGGCTATAATGGAGCGGTGGTTTAAGAAAACCAAGACTTTCCATTTTCCTGAATTCGAATTTGGTCTTACTCCACTAGATTTTGTAAGGGTCACAAAAATACCAATGGGGGGAGGTAGGGTAAGACCAATTTGCAAAAATGTAAGCAAACCGGAAAGGGTTTTGTATGATGAGCAGTGGTTTTCGGGCGCCAAGGCTTGGCGTGATGGACTTGAGCAGGCTCAGATCGCGGCTCAGGCAGCGAACCCGGAATTGAAGTTTAAACCGGTGCCAGCATGGGGAACCGAAAAGAGTGATGTGTTAAGTGGGCATATAGTTCGTTACATAGAAGGGCGAAAAGACATGGATAACAATCCAATCGCTGACGAGTTAACCAGAATGTTTTTATTCTGGTGCATTGGTAAATGGTTGGTCGGAGACACAACTACAAGGCTGAAGAAAGGGTGGCTACGCTATTTGGTAGACTTGGATAATGTTGGCAACTACGACTGGGGATGGGCTGCATTGGGAAATTTGTATGAATAACTAGATAAGTGGAGTAGCAGAGCGTCTGATGACATGGGAGGTATGTGGATGATACTCGAGTACTGGTACTACTTCTACTTTCGCAACTGCCAGCCCTTACCTAAACGCTCTGCGAATTTGGAACCCGAGGCGGCAAGGCGTGCGCCATTCCCCGCCCTTGCATTGTTTGACAAAAGAAACATTGACCCGACCGAACAAGTGGCGCTAGATAGGCATAGTCTTTATATTACTAGACAGAATATCGATTCTCGAACCGCCAGCACCGTAGAATGGCAACCGTGGATTATGGACGCTCACTGCGAGGACCCTATGGTATTGGAGGCCAGAAGGGTGTCAGGTTATTTATCCTATCATTTGAATTTCATGGTTGTTGTTTGGTTTTTTTCTGGATACTTATCTTACACTTCCTACCTTTTTTTTTTTTCAGGTTTAAGAATTCAGTTTCAAAACAGTTATTACCTCCCTGAACGGTGTTGGCGGCAGCTGACGGGTGACATAATTATGCCTACTGACCTCCCAAACGAGGACTCCACGATTGTGGACGGCGAGGAAGTGACTGCGTTGGCCCATTATCTGCCTGTCAGTGCAGAACATTACCACAGGTGGTGGACAAGCAAAAGCGTCGGAAAATATTTGCCTTTGGTTCAGCATGCGAGGAACAAGGATGCGTTTGGTGTTGCCAATCGAGGCAGGGCCGGCATGCCTTACGGGACTCAGCCTGACCTCTACTGTCGTTCCAGTCAGTACGCGCCCCAACCTGAGGTATACCGTGACCTACCTGAAATTATACATAGTTTTAGCGTATACAGAAATGGCAGAGACATCACGATACCTCTCGGCTGCGATGAAGAGATCGCTTATGATCCCGCTGAAATCAACAGATCACC
The DNA here is from genome assembly GCA_023529015.1 of Papaver nudicaule. Lineage (NCBI taxonomy): Eukaryota > Viridiplantae > Streptophyta > Magnoliopsida > Ranunculales > Papaveraceae > Papaver > Papaver nudicaule. The sequence continues at coordinate 53,658 of JAJJMA010197286.1, read as the reverse complement.
GGTAAAAAAATTTTAAACAAGCAGTGGTGATATTTAAAATAATTTGAAGTTACCATTATTATTTTGTTGTGACGTAAACTCTTTTAATGGGTTTTTTTAGGAAGAATTGTTTAGCCACATTTTTAAGCAACAAGCGTGTATCAACTCAATGAGGGCAACTATCTATGATGTGACAAAAGGTTGGGAGGTGGGTGCAGCAACCCCGACACATCTCCAAACATCCAAACCCAACCCTCGCAGGTGCCTAACACAGGGAACCTTTTTGGACTGAGCCTCGGAATGGACACTGGTGCATGGCCGCAAACAACGTATGGTGGGGGCGCATCCTCGAGTTCACAAGGTGCGTATGCAACTTCCAGCATGGACGTGGATCTTAACCAGTCAATCCTTCCAATGGAACAACAGTGGGGTCTAGAAGACATGGATACAACCGTGCAGGATACTCCTGTCCCCCAATCTTTTATGGCTCGGTCGTGGCGTAGTTAGAGGATTAAACTTTTACATGTTTGTAAATAGTTGTGGTGTATTTCTGGATGTTTAAATAGTTAGTGTTTATCTTCTTGCTTTGTTGCTCCAACTCTTTCGTGTAGTATTAACTTTATTTCTAAGTGTAACCGTGATTCCTACGAAAGTGAGTTAGTAATTTATGGTTTATGTTAATGTAATATGTCTTCGCCGTACGATCCAAATTGTCAATCAATGTTCTACTAGTCTATCATAAAAAAGATTCTCAATCTTTTGAGTATGGGGGAGTAAAGATAAGTCGATGTCTATCAATGTTACTGTGATTTCCTTTAGATTCAAAATGGAAGTGATGAAAGGAGTTGTCACTTCGATGAAGGGAATCGCGAAAAGAAGATTCCCCCTAAAAGAGGACAGGGGGATAAGTTAAAAAAACAAGTTGTTTTTCATTCAAAAAGAGAAAACTACGATATGCAATATAGCTTTCCTCGCTTCAGTTTTTCTATATAAGCCCAACTTTCTGAGCACCCAACCACACTCTCATCCATCCCTTTCTCATCCATTTTACGATTCACTTTCATCCATCCCTTTCTCATCCAGTACCAATAACCCACTCTCCTCCATCCCTTTCTCAGGTATCTCTCAACATGTTAAGTATTTCAACCTTTGTTTATAATGAAATCAATGTTTCATATTTAGAATGATAAATAACGTGTTATGTTTGTTTCATTTTTAAGCTTTATCATTCGGGTTCATACATAATGTTTATTCCTTGTCTAACTTAGACTGTTGTTTCATAAATTAGGCTACAATGAATTATTTCAAGAAAATTATGAGTTTCAAGACGGGCGCCAGGGTTGTTGAGGATGATGGTGACAGCACCCGCAACAACGTTGTAAGGTACCAAGAGTTTATTCAACACCAACATGAACTTCGACAGCCACTTCCAAAGGATGTTTTGGGGAGACAAAAAACCTTCCGACTAAGGATGGAAGCAGACGCGAGGATGATGCACGAATACTTCGACAGTGACTGTGTTTATGGCCCTGAAAAATTTCACTGTCGGTTTGGCATGTATCGTCCCCTATTTCTTCGTATTTTGATTGGAGTTTTTGATGTGGAACCCAAGTTCCTACAAAGGACAGATGTGGCCGGTATTCAGGGACACACACCACACATGAAAATGATCGCAGCAATGAAGATGTTGTGCAAGGGTTGTTCTGCGGACAACATAGACGACTACTGTGGAATGGGTGCTACAACCATCTATGCCTATTTAGAAATGTTTTTAAATGCACTTCTCTATGCCTTTAATGCAAGGTACCTGCGTGTTCCGACGGAGGATGACACCAGACGGTTACTGAACGAGAATGCTGCACGTGGATTTCCCGGCATGCTTGGATCAATAGATTGCATGCATTGGAGATGGAGGCAGTGTCCCACCTATGCGGCTGGTAACCATTACTCCGGACATCACAAGTCTGCTACGGTTATCTTGGAGGCTGTCGCATCTTATGATAGATGGTTTTGGCATGGGTACTTTGGCAAACCGGGGTCGAACAATGACATCAACGTACTCAACGGTTCTGACGTATTTGATAAGGTTACATCAGGTCTTTCGCCTGCCTGCAATTACGTGGTCAATGGTTCGAGATATAACCATGGTTACTTCTTGGCTGACGGAATTTACCCTAAATACAGTGTACTCGTGGCGGCATTTAAGGACAGTACGAGGAACCCCAGAAAAGCCCTATTCAATAGCTACCAGGAGGCCAAAAGAAAGGATGTTGAGAGAGCCTTTGGAACTATGAAGACGAAGTTCCAGGTTCTTGACAAACCCTGCACCTTTCATAAGAAGTCGATGATGAAGTACATAATGAGAGGCTGTATGGTAATGCATAACATGGTGGTAGAGAATGAGTATCGCGCGGAAGACTGGGGGCTCAACATGGAAGAACCTATGCAACAACCCAATGAGTACAACGCACTTAGCATTCATAGTCTTCAAAACGCACGAGGTTGGGAAAGACTGCGGACCGACCTAGTACACCACATTTGGGAACGACATCATCGACGTGCTGCAGATGATGATTGGGTTGAACCTAATCCAAGGGATAACCCAATAGACGTTCACGCATTATCGGACGATGTGCCAACGGAAGCGGATGAGTACGAGCTCGAAGACCTTGATGGGCCCGAAGTAGACCGTGAGGACAACCTGGATGGGGAAGATGAATTCTATGCCAATGGAAATTGAGGTGTGATGGTGCTGGTGAAAGATGTTTGGTTCAAGTGTGATGCTGCTATTGAAATGTGTTTGGTTGTATGTTTTTTGAGTTTGTTTCGTAAATTATTGGTGTGTGGCGAATGGTTATTTATGCACCTAAGTTTGTTGATGTTTTTTTAGTTTTGTCAAACGTAACGTACATTGTATCGCAAAAGTGCATACTTTTCATTATTAACTCCCGCTTATTTAGGCTTTGGCTGTCGACTTTTTTAAATTTAGCAGACACGATGAGATAAGGTTGTGGAAATCCAACTAAAGGATACCCAAGATATAGATAAGGATAAGGTATCACAAAATCAGATATCGTAACGACTAGATTTCTTCCTATAAATATAGCCAACGTAAAGATGATTTCCATGTTCCTTTTCTCCAAAAACTTTAGGAACATGGAATGCTCTAAGGTTTACTTTAATTTTTCTGTCATCTTAATTTGTTTATGATCTTAAGTACTTCTTAGTTTAACAACAACTGCCTGTTTCATTGTAGTGCTCTGCTATCATCGCATGCGGAATATGTGGATCCAAAGATCACAAGTCTGCCCTATGTCCATTTTTGTACTCCGCATGTAACAAATTGACCTGTGATGGTTTTCGCAAAATCATACAGTCCAACACGCCCAAGAATCCAGGCCGTTTGTTTCTTAAGTGTCAAAAACCTGGCAGTGGAGCATTCGAATGGTTAGATGCAGCCATTGATCACGTAAGGCTGGTCAATTCTTATGGGGTAGAATCTCCTAAGCAGTCTAAGAATCAAGGTTGTTACACATGTGGAGAGAATGATCACTGGTCCCACACATGTCCAAATCGTAAGCCAAAGATGGAACACAGAGGTTCTAGTTCAACTCCTAAAGCAAACAAACAGGAGTGGGAGGAGATAAGGCTCAAGTTTAAAAGAACTTTGTAATTTTAATGGCAAACTGTTTCAAAATCGGATAGTTTCACCGTTATTATGACCTAATGTATTACAACTTATTTGAAAGTAAATGAAATTTTAGCATGGTAGTAGTTTAATGTAGTTTCTTTAATGGTTCAATCATAGAAAATAGAAAATAGTTGCCATTAAAATTACAAAGTTCTTTTATACTTCAATCCTTATCTCCTCCCTATCTTTGCACTATTCAGAAATCTAAGTTTTTGGTTTTTGACCGTACAAAGATTCCCCTTTTCACCTATAAATATGTTATGTAGAAAAATTTAGTTTTTAGAAACGTAAAGTTTCAATACACCCTATCATGTCTCGAGAATTTTCCCATTCCCTAGATATGCAGTTGGTTTTTTGTTATTGGCACATATGCGATAAAAGATTTACTCACGTCAACATGGATTATCCCCATTTTTGGCCTAGTTTGTTACGTTATTATACGGTTTTTGCTGATGACGAACAAGGTCGTACTGCCGGCGAATTAAGAGAAAGGATCAATACTCTTAAGTGGAGGTGTAGACAAATGAAATATATTCTCTCTTGCAAAGATGAACTGGTTGATGAAGATTTTGTATTGGCTCTAGAAGGGTCATCCGAGTTTTTTGAGGAGCAGTTCACTATTTATGAGATGATGCATGATCGTTGTTAGAGACTATCACAATGTCTTTTATGTTAATGTAATATGTTTTCGCCGTACGATTATATAATAAACGCTTTGTCCAACTATGGAAGAGTTTTTTTATTTTTGATTCGTTATTGGGTTATTTTAAAAGAACCTTGTAATTTTAATGGCAAACTGTTTCAAAATCGGATAGTTTCACCGTTATTATGACCTAATGTATTACAACTTATTTGAAAGTAAATGAAATTTTAGCATGGTAGTAGTTTTAAAGACAGTTAGGCGTTCTAGCTTCATATTACATACGATCACCCAACATTTCATAAAGATTTAACATCTCAAAAAAAAAAACCAGGAACATGGAGTATAGCATAAATAAATGAGCGGCTAATCACAATAGGTCTCACAGTTTCTCCATAATGTTTCGGAATTGTCTACACCGCCACTGAAGTTTTCTTATCCTACTTCTCACTTCTGGCACTGTACGTACTTTTTCGTCGCCGGCAGTTCGTGTATATTCACGTAAGACCATCGGCCAGAAGGTGGGATAACAAATGTTGGTGCTTCGTAAAGGCGCGTCCCATATTCGGCAAAAACTTGAAACTAAATGAATGTCTTGCTGAGCAGAAAAACCTTCATCCATAGTGTGTTTTTTAAAACTTTATACTTTCTAACGATAATTAGTAGAATGATCTGATATTTTTAGAACGATTGTATAGCCCAAATTTTATAGGAAATCCGAAATACCACTACAAAACAAACACAGTGGGATGATAGTAAGGAAATCCGAAATACAGTGCGATGATAGTAAGGAAATCCGAAATACAACTACAAAACAAACAAGATTCGTGCTCAACCCCATCCACCCGATTGAAAAAAAAGTTGTTAATTCAACGACTCAGACTAAAGCGATGGACACTATATCGCTGGAGCGATATAGACTATATCGCCCAGCGAGATAATCTTTCTCGTTTTCAATCTGAGCCAATGAAAATCAAATTTCCAACGGATCTATCATCATCCAGCGGCTATGGGCTTCTAGAATACAACGGCTAAATATTCAAATTTTGGGCTATAAATAGAGAGTTATAGAACAATCAAAACACACCACAACTATCGTTCTTCAATATACTTCTACTGTCAATTTTTGCAACCATGGTTAACTTCACCAAGAGGGAAGATGCAGCATTAGCCAAAGCATACGTCTCCATTACCCAGGATGGTATCGTTGGAATTAATCAAGATGGTTCGACATTTTGGGCACGAATTAAGGCTGAGTACCTTCGGCAACAACCAAGTAATAATAAGCGTACAAGACACTCTCTCCAAAATCGAATTTGTCTGGTTAGGAAAGAGGTGAAGCTGTATGTGTGTTGTGTTGCAAGGCATCTCAGGAACATGAAGAGTGGGTGGTGTGAGGCTGACTGCGTAAGTGTAATTGTTTATGCTTCATTTCACATTTAACCGTAGGTACTACATAATCTCTAATAAATTTTTATCTTGTCGTTTCAGTACAAAGCCGGTTTGGGAGACTACGAGGCCGGACCACCCAAAAGAAACTGGAAACATGAGGAAGTGTTTCAAATTTGGAGCGGGGCAGGCATCGAGGATATGGACCCGGAAACCTGTAATGAGAACAGGGATGATGGATCTCAGAATACCGCCTCTGTTGCTTCTGCTTCTCAACCAATGGAGTTTGATGAAGATGGGAATCCAACACAAGGACTCACGCAAAATGGAGAACGGGGTAGGTTCTACGAACGAGACTTGCCCAGAGAACACAGAGGTCGTGATGCCCTAAAGCGTGATAGAGACTTAGCTAGAGCTGAGCCTAGTGGAATATCTACGCTAAATGACCTCATCCGAGATGACAATTCCTTCAAAAGGGCACAAGGCGAAAGAGACTCGTCTATATTCCGTGAGTACGTGGATATCAAACAAATGAAATCCGACATGGAAATTTTAGAGGTCGACACGGATCAGATGCCCAGTTGGAAAGCGGAGTTCTACATCAAGGCTAAAAACAAGGTTCTCCGCCGCCATGATTGCGGGACAATAGACTGAATGTTTTCCATGATATCCGGGATTGCTTAACTACCACTTTTAAGATTTATGTACCTGTATTTCCCTTCCTCGTTTTTTTTTTTAATATTAAGTAGTATTGTTTTTTTTTCCCTTTCGTAGATTTCCCTTCAACCAATGTAACCCTTTTTTGCATAAATATATTATGTTTGATAATATTGTTCAAGATAAGGTGGTAAATATAGAGTTTTGTACTTATTCACTTTAATAGTTAGAAGATAAGGTGATATCTTGTTCAAGATAAGAATGCATCTTATCCATTGCATTCACTGCCGCAGTCTCCAATTGCCTATAAATCCCTTGCCTCTTCCTTATTCAACTGCACCCACAAAAACAAAACTTACTTATTTCAATCCTTCTTCGTCTGCACCCACAAAAACAAAACTTACTTATTTCAAAGCTTATTAATAATCATCTTCAAAATGCAGAGATTCACAGGGATTGAAGATATGGCATTAGCGAGAGCTTATGTTGTTGTTTCCTTAGATGCACTTGCCGGACCAAACCAACCATCGGTTATGTTCTGGACTAGAGTTGAAGAAGAGTTTGTAAGGTTATTTCCAGAGGGAAACCGTAGTCAAGATATTCCCTGCAAAACCGACTGAGTATTGTGAAAAAGGAGGTTAAGAGATATGTTTGCTACGTGCGTCGTTATATGTTCCCTTTGCAAGACGGGTGGACAATTGAGGATGCCGTAAGTAAATGCTATATTTCTTTGCTACAACTTAAGTTCTTGTTATCAATTTACTAACCACTTGTTCTTATTTTCCGCACTCAAGTATCGTGAAGGTCTCAGGGACTACGAGACAGGGCCCCCGCAAAAAGCCTGGCGCTTCAGCGATGTTTTCAACTTCTGGAAGGACCAATTGCCTGGATTGAACCCGGAGGAAATTTGGAATTAACCCGCTTGCCGTTCGTTTTACCCGGCAACCCCTCCTTATTGTGGTTTTAAGCTTTTTTTCCCTTCCATCGTAGTTGTAAGTGCAATGGTATATCTGAGATCCTTGGGTGCCATATCAATCCTCCGTTCTAAATTGTAAACTTTATGTTGTCGACCTTATCCACCGTGTAAGCCGCTTATGTTATGTAATAAAAAACAAGTGTTTCCACAAACAAACTCTTCCTAAAGTACATAATTCGCCAGTAAATTGCGAGTGCGTCTCAAGGCTGTACAGGGTTGTATACAGGAAAAATCTGAGCGGGTAAATGTTATTCAGGAGGCCGGAAACGCGAGTGTAAGCAGGGTGTAACCACATAGCTACGACAACAACAGGCGGTGTAAAGGGAGTGTA